>WNLN01000358.1:0-29981 GCA_021347865.1 Sarocladiaceae sp. CBMAI 1973
CTACGGGTTGGGGAACCATTGGTGGTGGGGTCGGAGCTGGAAAGAGTTGGAAGTTGGACATTGGTTGTTGTTGTTGTTGTTGCTGAGTGCGAGGACTGACTGGTGCCCATTGAGGCGACAGGTTTGCTCCTGGACTGACTGGACTGACTGGCGCAGCCGTTGCTACAGCACTAGTCTTCTCATTCTGATCGTAGTTGGTAGCGTAGAAGTCTCGGCTGAGGTTGTTGGCTTCGTAGCCGTTGAAATCCTGCTGGTAAGCAGCGCCCATCGCTTCATCCATAATGCTAGATTGAGTGCGTTGGCCACGAATTGGAGGAGGCGCACTGAGTCTGAAAGTCGGAGGCTCTGGAGGAAGGCTCTTTTCGTCGGGCAGACGTTCAAGGTGATCCTTGTTGGATTGTTGTCTGCGCTTGCGGTACCAGAAAACGGCACCAGCGATCAACAGCGCGGCGAGGGCTTTTAAATGTTAGTGATGCTCAGTCATGTGTGCGAGAGTGGACTTACCCAGTGTGCCGATGACGATGCCAACTTCTGCGCCCCTGGAAGGACCCGAGTCACCGCCACTGACTTGTCCTGCTGCATCACCCGTGTCTGTAGATTGAGCGCCCTCGCTACCAACAAGTGTCGAAGTGACCTGAGGGATACCTGTCGTGGACTCGCTATCAGGAATAGGGCCCTCATTGACAAGAGTATCCGTAGGTGCTGCTGACGATGGCGCTGTTGATCCGGTGGGCTGGACAGCAGATGGAGGTTGAGTCTCTATCGGTGCTTCTCCTGAGACTTGTGAGGGTTCGCTGCCTCCAGCGCCGGGAACAAGGGTGTGGAAGTGCGGTGTGTCGGTTTGAGTGAATTGCATGCCAGGAGGCGGTGTTTCTTCCTCTTCCTCCTCTTCTTCACTTTCATCTTCTGATCCGGAGCTGATCGAGTCCAGGCTGGAGTCGGACTCCTCGCCCTCTGCGCCCTCGACATTTGAGTCGCTAGAGTCGCTGGAATCGCTCGATTCTTCGTCGTCATCCTCCTCGTCGTCCTCGTCATCTTCATCATCATCGTCGTCTTCCTCTTCTTCCTCCTCAGGTGCAGGGGTGACAACTTGCCGCCTCCGTAATGGGCCCCTCGGTCTCAAAGACGATGATGTAGATTGTCCCTCAATGCTTGTCCTCTTTCCACGGCGCATAGTTCGCTTGGTGAATGAATCGGTATCGGAATCGTACACATCATCCTGCTCACTCATCCGGATATGAATGCTCCTGAATGATCGCATCTTCTTGTGTACACTGCCAACCACATTAGACATTTCCATTTACATTAAAGCGCTGAAGACTTACCTGGACGCGACTCGCGCCTCGGGGCGTGGGAATGTGGTAGACATGCTGAAAGACACTCAGAGCAACTTCTCGAAAAGAATGTGAAAATGCGGCACCAGGCCAAGAATACAAAAGTCACACAAATGAAGAAAGAAAGAAATATGCCGTCAAGGCGTAGACTGAACACTCTCCGAACGAAAGAACACAAAGACGAAAAGGAAAGGTCGACGGAGCAAACCCCAGGAACTCGGCTCCGGGCCAGAAGGGGGGCGAACCGGTCCATTATCAATCAAGCCCCCTTCGGCACTTCCACCAAACAAACTTATCGCCTCGTTATTCCCTTTTCTTCCAATCGCCTTCTACTATTCATAGACGAAACGTTTCGGCGATTTTTGACGATCTTGGCAGAGCCTCTTCCACTTATCGCTGTGGTTGGAGGGACCCCTGCTCCGGTTGTCAGACTCGCATTGTTTCAGGAGTGGTGGACGGCCCCGGCCCAAAACGACATGTAAAACAGGCTAACTGATAGCGGACGGAAATAGAGGGAAAGAAGTGATGTCAAATCTTATAAGCTTAAAATATAGACGCTGGGTCTTTGTTTGATTGGGAAGCTGGTCGCGTGACTTCTTCAAGGCGCTTGCTGTGACGATTGAGGGTGGCCCCCGTGGCGAGTCTGAGCGCAGGCAAAAGCACTGACATATCGAGACACGGATGCATGACTTCGATACGCAGATTGGCACGGATAGATGGACCGATGCGACACGGCAGTAATTCTTATTGCAGATCAATACGCTAAACAGAAACGCAGAAACAGAGATAACGTTTAGCCCTAGTCGGCATCTTGGTTCCGGACTGTAAATGATGAGTTCGTCCTTCCTCCCTCTTGTTGATTCGCATCTGAGTTCTGATGACTTGCAGCTGTGTAAGAGGAGTCTGTCCTGCCTCCATATCGATTCGCGCCGCTGATTGCCACCTTCGCCTTCTTCTCTTTCTCCGGCATCGCACCAAGCAGTGTCGACTCCATTGTATACAACCTTGAAAACGTCGGCATCCTGAAGCGATTCGACTCGGTGATGTCGACGGTCGTTCTCATTCCTGCGATCTCGATGTTCAGAATGACTCGACATGCAATCGCACTGGCAAAATATCTTGCAATCACAACCATGGCGTCTCGTGTGCTGATGTAGTTCAGTCCAGAGAGAGTCAATGTGCCGAGGATGAGGTTTCCAATCGCGCCGATTGATGTGATCCAGGATATCATGATAAAGAAGTACGTCTCGCGGCGAAGCTTCAGTTTCGTTGCTGGCTGTTGCGACGATAGGGTTATTTCGTCCACCAGCACACGGGCGACAAGACTTCTCCGTTGAGCCCTGCGGTCTGCTTCCGATATAAGCGTAATCTTTGTCCGTAGCTTGGCTGCCAGGAAGCTGCCAATGTTGACCAAGAACGAAGTCGCAACCCATAAAGCGGGCATATAAATGGCTTCTGGCGAGAAGCTGCATACCGTCAAGATGCACAGTTGCCAAGTGATATGGACGACGTTTCCCACAGCTCCTAAGGCTACCAGATACTCAAACACACACACCAGGCTAGCCGTGAGTTTGTTGTAGCTTGGGACCGGGAGTACATCGAGTCTCCTTTCGAGCAGTTGGAGGTGGTCGGCGTACTGGAGTGCTCGGGTAGGAGTTACACCCGGTGTCCCCACGGCCAGGGTGAAGGCAAGGAATGGTCTTCGGAGGGCGAGGAGGCTGACTTGGGGTGTGTTGCTGCCGAGCAGAACAAGAGCGGCGGGAAGGATACCAAGGAGAACTGTTGCAGAGGACACTACATCTGTTGTCAGCTTTCTCTGCTCCAGTAGTTGCCAGGAGCTATCAGCTTACTGTTGACCTTCCAAGACTCCTTCATCTCATCCGTCAGGCAATCGATGACTCGGGACGCCCGACAAGACGGGAACTGCCGACCCTGCTCCTCGCATATCGGACTCCATTCGTTCATATAATGCTCAAACACGTCACTGCAGTTCTCCCGTAGTATTCTCCGGAGCGATCCATCGAAGTTTGGGAAGAAGTGCTGGAAGTTGAGAGGCTTGGCTGTTGCCGTGCTGATGAGGCTCAAGAGCACGATGGCAGCCAGGCCAGCTCGTGCACCTGAGGTTGCACCCATGCTCGCGGGCGGCAGGGCAGTGATGCCTCGCGAGGTAGACTCCGGCAGATGAATGCTTACGTTCTCAACTGCCGCAGGTCGCTTTCCTCGTAAAGCATAATGGTGGACGAATTTTCAACAAGCTGAGCCTGAGAGGGGAAGGAGGCGTAGCGCGACATAATTTGAGGCTCCGCGGCGACATCACATCTGCAGTCGCCAATCTGCTGGCCAAAAGCAAAGAGCATTTTAAAACCCCGAAGGGCCAATGGATCACATCACAACTGTGGAAAAGGCCCCCGAAGCGGAGCAACATGTTGAACTATCGCTGAGAATGGTAGTGACAACTCAGAGGGTGCAGCACCATTTTCCACTTTGGGATGTGCTGCGCCGTAGAGCTGAATTGAAGTGGCGAGTAGAGCAACGGGACGAGGCGTAGAGCAGCCCACAGCAGAAGAACATCTTCAAAATTTCAAATGTGCAGCATAATAGCAAGAGTAAAGAATGGCCTTGACCAAGAATCGGTCGACAAGTTGGTTGTAATTTTTGTATGTTCATAGCAATGTGAGTGGACCTTACTACTCGTCTACCTCTTATGCGGAAATGGGCATTCCGTTATTGCCCTGGACTTCATAAACTCCACTATTGCTGCCATCTCCTCAGTGCCTTTCCCGTGCTGGGGCTGTGGGCCAATGGTGTTCAAGTCGTAGCCCTGCGGATGGTATCGGTCTCCCTTCGAACCGGCGGCTCTGCCACCAAAGACTCGGAAGAATAGACCATTTGGTCCCCACTTGTTCCACAGAGATGGCTGAACATACCATGGTTGAAGAGTAACCTGGCTGAAGTTGAACAAACCTGTACTTGGGTCTGGACTCTCCTGCAGAGATTTGACAGCCAGGAAGGTCGGACGGGGGAGACATAGATAGCGAAGGATTACTCTTCTCGCTTCTCTGAGGGCTATTATAAGGCTTTGCAGGATTGGACCCGGGTGTTCAACGCTTTGTTCCATGTCAGTGAGCCCATACCCGAAGGTAATTGAAAGGTTTAAATCGTAATACTTACTTCAGGCTAGACCGCATAGCGTCATCCAGCTCTGCTCCAAGCAGCTTCCGTATGAGTCTCGTGACGGCGCGCGGTAACTTGGATGTCGCCCCATCAACGTAAACTCGGACATATTGGTCACTCGGCTTGTTCGGTTTAGCTACCCTCTCAGCATACTGAACCGTCCAGTCACGGAGCTCCAAAGCAAAATGAAGACCGTCCTGCCATCCAACTTCACTCGATGGGAGACTTGTGAATGGTATATCCATATCCTCTCCGAGCTGCATGTGGAATATACCAACAGCGCATTTTTCAACGTCGCTCAGTTTCCTCCATTCGCTCTCATCTACTATCCGAAAGATCTCTACAATATTATCGCCTAGTGTGTGCAATAAATCGTTATCGAGGATCTTGCCCGCCTTTCGGTATCGGGTGTGGAGGTAGTTCATCCGAGCGACAGCCTGCATATAGCGATCAGAATTCCTCGGCTGGCTTTGGACTTCACGAAGAAGAATCTCGGTGTCGACTGCGCGCTTCGCTGAATTCTTCAAATTGTTCTGCCCTGTGACAGCAAACAACCTCGACATTGTTGGAATGCCTCCAGCCTAGCCGAATCTCAGTTCCTTATCCCAAAGGGTTCACTAAAAGACAGCAAATCATACCTTGAGCAGTGCCAGAGTCCGAGCTTTGGCCATAGCGCTCGGGAACTCAAGTTCCTGAAGTTGTGTCATAATGTCGAATGCTTCTCTGCGTGTCATGCTGGCCAATAGTCGTTTACCAGAACCAAACGCAGCCTGCATACCAGTTGCGCGACGGAATCTGAATGCTCGGACCAGGAACATGTATGCAGTGAGAACAAGCAGGAAGCTCATCATGCTTGCGCGTTCCGAAACCGGATGCACTGATGGGATATCTGTTAGAGATTGTAGTTTCGTCATGGTAGTGGTTCGTCTTGCGGTCTCCTTGGAATATGCGAACTAGTTTGCGCCTTACGAGTTCGTCTGAGGCATAAATGCAACTTATAAACAACGCTTTTAGATTGTGAATTGGCACCCCTCAACTGTTGGGGTTTAACATCAGAGCTTGACATGGAACATTTGTTGTGTTGAGATACCTACATCCATGAGCCACCGGCTCACCTTGGTCCCCACATATTGGCAGAGATCCATGCCTCAGGTAGCTTAGTTCGGACAAATGTAACAGGGAGTTAGTTGTAGATTTTTCTGATTACGGCTAAGAAGGGTGTAATCCTGATGGGACATCGGCATGTAAGCAGTGCAGGATCTAGACCGGATCTGCCTACGAAGCACGAACCCTAATCTTATTCGTCCGTCCATGAAGGCACCAATTAGTATCGCCTTACGAGCGGCAGCCTCCTGAAAGTCACTGGCAAGAAGAACACTTTGATCCGCCAGATCTGTTATAGTACTACGATAGTGCACTAAAGCTTCGGTTTTTATGATGCAGAGAATTCATCATCACAGCTTTACTTTGCGTGAAAGTACCCAGATGCTCTCGCAAGATGCATACTCGACCTCTTCCTCCCCTCTGGTTGTAACATTGAAATGAATTTTCCGGCCCTCGATCCTCTGCACAGCTGCAGTGACAACGACCACTTGTGGAGTGGCTATAGGTTGCTTCAATCGTATATCCATCTGTGCGGTGAAAATTGACACTACCTTAGCCAAGTTCAAGACACTGGGAGAAAGACTTGTGCCCTCCTTGCTCTGGTGCAGCTGCGACTCAGCGTTGAGCACTAGCAAGTTTCCCATCGCCTCGTCCATCAAAGCTGCAATGATGCCGCCATGTGCCGTGCCGTTGTAGCCATTGACACCTGGTTGAAGGTCAAACAGGAGCGAACATTGAGTGACCTGGAATCGACTCTCTTGTTGACAAGATGCAGCAGCGTTGTGTTCAATGGGACTGCTCTGAATCTGGCCCTGCTGGTAGAAGCCGACACATCGCGGTACAGCGTTCGAAAGCTTTAATGATCGCCGAAATAACTGATCTTGGGATAGCCTGCCTCCGGAAGAACTACTCTCTGTTGCGCAAGAGGTCGGTGTGAAATAAACGATGCCCGGCTGATTCAGTAATGCAGCACACCATGAGATCGCCCCAAATCCTGCCGTGCTATGATGCCGCGCAATGTCTGCGCTCAGCATTCTGCCGTCCATGAGAGAAGATTCAGGGGACAATAAATAGTGCCTGCAATGGAATATTGAAGTTAAACTTGCGCGTATCTTAAGTGTCTCCCCTTACCGGTCTGCTCATAATATATATCAAAACGCAATAAGCAAACTAAGATACCTTGAGCCTCGCCTTACGATGAGTTTCTAATCCATCTCTTAGTCCAGCCAGTGACGGAGGATTCGCCCAGTATGAGGTTTAGCCCCTGGATTACGAATCACGTGTCGGACAACTCGCTTGCCGATCCCTTTACACTGTATTAGTTGTACGTTGACGTCCCCCAATGCTCTGCTTATATGGAGAAGGAGAGCCATGAGCCGAGGCCGCTGGTAGAGGTTCCACTATTTATCTAAGATTTTCCACCGGCTCGTCCCACCGGCTCATCCCACCGGCTCATCTTCACAATCACCAGCTCTTGCAATTCAATTCCACTATTTAGATACGCGACAACATGGAACAACAGCGGGTTCGACATGCATGCGCGAGATGTCGGCGTCAGAAACTGAAGGTAAGCTTGTTTACCATTCTTGAGAATAATAAGCTAGGGGTAGGATTTGTCTTCATTTCAGAGCAGGTTATGCTAACCTACACCTTTGACATTTCTTGAAGTGTGATAGTACTCGGCCATGCCAATTATGCGTCCGCTCCGGCTTTGCGTGCGAAGAGGCGACCGAGCGTACAAGGTGACTGCTTTATATTTACCTCTTTTCAGTAGCTTCATAGTTTCTAATGAGCTTCCAGACGATCAAATCGTACTACTCTGAAAACAACACGAGACCCGCGGAGCCAAACATTGTCTGTCCCAAGAACGTCACTGGGTAATGATAGCAGTCCTAGTGAACGCAGACAGAGCTTCTTACCTGATCAAAATGTCGCTCAGGAAACAATCCAAGCTCTGAATTGCGTACAGACTGCGTCTCCTGAACCAGGTTCTGCGAGGGCTCGAGCTATAGCGTACCAACCAGAAAGAGCTTCTACGTTTCGCTTAGTTGAAAAGGTGAGTCGTTCATTAGCTCCTGCGCACGCATTTGAGACGGACTTTTCAGCTCACAGTAACGTTTCGGCAGCTTTTTCACATGTATTCCTCGGGACCAGAACTTTCTGACGCCATCCCCGATGGTGTGCAACAAGTTAATGCCACCGCGCCTGGTAATGACAGTGCAGTGGCTTTTAAGGACCTGATGGGAATCGATTTACCTATATTGAGTGTGACGAACGCGCTCATTGATTCATATATTGAGTCGACTGGGTGGTACTGCACTGTCGTCCACCAGCCGAACTTCCGCAAACAGTTGTCCCCGATTCTCGAAAGCGGCATGGCACGGCCTTCTGATAAACAGTTCCTGTTACTTTTCCTAGCTGTGCTTCAGATCGGTGCGACCTTTATTGACGCCGCAGAAGCTGAAACAGTTTCCAATGGAACGGTGTCTCTTTCGGCTCTTCAGGCAGAGATCCAATTTGTCATGCGGCGATCTTACCTCGACTGCTTTCACAGCTTATCAGTCCATGGATTGGGCTTCCTTTTCCTTCTCAGCTCTATATTCTTTGGTCAAAAGGAGCCGATGCTCGCACTCTCCGTTCTTGGGATGGCGATACGAGGCGCACAGTCAATCAACCTTCATCAGGAAAGTTCCTGGGGCCAAATTGATGACTCTGAACGACAGTTACGTAGGACTGTGTGGTGGAGTCTCTACATGACTGATAGGTAAGTTTCCATTATACAATTTAGTTTCATACACCACTATGATGATGATGGCTAACATTTATGCGTGATGTAGCTATAGCTCGCATCTTTTTGGCAAGCCGGCGATCATTCACGAAAATGACTGTCATGTCAGCCTTCCAGAAGATATCGATGAGTCTGTGCCAGGTTGTCCAGGCTTCAACAGCTTAGAAAAGCGAGACGATGACAGTCTGCACCCGGTCACCACGTGGTCGTACAACCGCTATAAGACCAAGCTGTACCTTATTGCAGCACCGATTACCCGATTTATGTACACAAGCGGAATCAAACCCGACCTTGAAACGATATTGAACCAGGCGAAGCGCATATATGCCCAGCTAGTAGAATGGGAGCGAGAAATTCCGCCCGAACTCCGCCCCGACTCGTTTCAACATCGAGCCGATGACGTTCGCAAGGACCCAGTAGTGCGTGTATTTGCGCTGCAAAGTCTCACACTACAAGCTGCATACGACCATATACAAATCCTTCTTTTCCGCCCCTTCATTGAATTCGGGCGATTGAAAGGGACATCCCAAGATAGCCGTCTCGATACTTCGTCAGCCCGCAGTCGTCTCGAAAGAGAAGCATTAGCGATGGGCAGGGATCAATGTTGGATCTCTTCAATTCGGTTATCGATGTCCAGCCAGTACACAGAAATGTTCGAGCCATTGTCACGAAGCAGCGCATTCCTGCAATGGGTCATGTGGTCCTTCACCGCAGGGGTGATGCTTGGAAGCCTTGCGCTGTCCAGCATTCATTCTTCACGCACAGGCGAGTGTAAGCTTGCAATCGCCCGCCTGGTACATACTCTTCAGACCGCAGGGCACCCTACCGCCTTGGGCTGCCAGACAGCCAAGATCCTTAGTGACCTGCTTCACCTTATCGCCAGACAAGAAGTGCAGGCCATGATTGAAAGGCCGCTTTACGGGGTAATCGACGAAAGTCTCGCCATCCCTGCCTTCGGGCCGCCCGTCAACGAGCAGTCCCAACGTGGGTTGGTGGTCCAAGGCGTCAACTCTGTGAGAACACTACACAATGTCAATTCTGGGCATATAAGTGGTGACCCCTATCTGCAGGCGTGTACGCTTGATACGAACTACGAGGACCTCACACTCGACTTTGAATTATTCAACGATATTGTTCCTAGCGAGTTTCTGGAAGATTGGGTCTTTAACAGTGGCCAGGGGTCCTCAATGCATATTCCTTAGTGTAGACGGAATTTCTATGAGGAGTAGAAGGATTAGTACAGCACAGAGCTAGTTATAGAAAGACGACCTAGACTTTAGTTAATAAGTGAGCATGGGCAACCTGAAAATAAGAAGGCCGATTTCCCAAGTTCCAAACCACTTACCCGGGATCTTACGTTGCATGACAGATGCGAAAGTCCAATTGCCCTATGTATACTTGCACAGGAACAGATCTTGAATACCCTATAAGTGGTAGGCATTGGTGATCTTCGCACACTCTAATTGGGGCTGATGACTACTGATGCCGGTACCAGCCCTACTCTGGCTGATCCAGAGTAGGGCTGATCCCAGACTCTGTTCCAAGGTTGAACGTGCCATGCACGCTTCAGCCACAAACCACGATGCTCGGATGTCGCTAACCTATCGGAATAAGTAATAAAAAGTGACATACCTACCTCAAACTTGATCCCAGCTCAATATCGGTGATGCCGCACCTGTCTCATGGTCGAAACTCAATGGCATCGTCCTAGAACCGTGCATATCGCAAGGTGTAGTCATAACAGACGTCTTATACTTACAGGCAACAGGGTCCCTCCTCGATGTCTGCCAAGCGAGTCTCCGAGAAACTGGTCCCGGTGCATCTGCCAATTCAAGCATAGCATCGCGAAGATCATACGACAAGGTGAAGCATAACCTGCAACCGTAAAACCATCAAGAAGGCCAAGCGAGAGGAGCGATGATGCCGGCCTTGACTCGCAAGCAACCGAATCTTGGCGATTGAACAGGGGATGAACCTGCATTTACGTATTCCCCTTTCGGAACGCAATTGGCCCCCAGCAACAAGCCACCATCGCAATCCTTTGCTCCGACACTTGATCGGACCCTTGCTCGTCACAAATCTCGCAGATCTTTACCGACATTCACCTTGTCCTCCCGAACACCTCACACCAACTTTCTACAACTAGTTCCGTATTCCTCGCAACAGTAGCGCTAGAGCGCCCCCTCTTTCGATCCAGCCACCACGTTTCCAATGAGGGGCGCGCTGGAAGGCCTGGAATCGAAGCGATGGAATGAATGGATTCCGGCGCTAGCCTGGGTGCTCTGGTGTCCTGCAGCAGAGCTGAAAAAAATCCTCGTGGCTCAGTAGCTTCAATTCAGGGGTTTGGAGTTAGTGTGCATATCGACTAGTATGGAGCGTCGGGTTCCCACCAATGAAGTGTTCGTCGAAGGATTGGAATGGTGGTCAACATGGGTGTCGGATCTACTCTACGCGCTGCTGCATGGACTGGGGTCCGATATGGACTGAATCATCTGGGGAGTTTCGCTAATATCGTCTTGGAAGGTGAAGGAGATGCGAAAATTGTCGGGGTAGATTGATGACGCCTAGAGTGTCAAGAGATGGACAAGCCGGCATTCTCAGCTCCATCTCGCGTATTACTGTACTTGAATTCGAGTCCCCTGGTCGATCAACAGATCTGCTCCACGCCGCCTCCGGCGAACAAGGCCATTGATTCCCTTAGTGCAACTCGCTGGCAGGCGCTCGGACGTCGCTTTAAGCCCTCTGTTCCCTAGCGGGTTTCGCCAACGACAACCCATCTGTTATTATCAGGGAACCATCTCCGAGAGTCTAGTCTCTTGGCTCCATTTCGACTGCGCCGTTGCACTGACCGGCGAATGCACGGTGCGCCACCAGGCCTGTCTGTCTGGAAATGTCGCTCGAGTGTGCTTATAACGACTCCGACCCCGTGGTACCGGCTTTGGATTGAATCTTGCAGATGATCTCCAACGATTGATATCTGACGGGAAGAAGTAATTCGGCCTGTGACTTTATCGATCATGGCCAACGGCGAGCTTTCCGTCGAGGGTCAGTCCTTGGGACCCCTGCCCCTCGGACTTCATCAGGGTCTCACAGCAATCACCGTCCTCGCCTTCATCTCCTTCACGGCATCGACGATTCTCTTCTTCTATCTTGGGTATAAACTTGTCGCATGGCACTGGTTCATTGGGGATGTGCAGGTTGAGGAGCAGCGCTCCGAGAGGAGTGGAAGAGGATTTCAACGGACTGTCGACTTCGCGCTTGGCATTGATGGCGTCTTTACCGATAACACGAAGCTGTCAAACACAAAGACCACGGAGCAGGAGGCCGATGATGCAAAGCAGGCGAAGCAGGAGTTAAGAGCGAAGAACCCGCCTAACCAGTTCCTCGTGCTTGTCTTCAACCTGCTACTCGCAGATATGCACCAAGCCACCGCCTTCTTCCTCAACGCAGTATGGTTGCAGCACGACGAGATTCGAGTTGGTACTTCGGCTTGCTTTGCACAGGGCCTGTTCGTATCACTTGGTGATTTGGCATCGAGTTGCTTCATCACCTGCATTGCCATTCACACGTACTTGGCGGTCGTTCTCGGTGCCAAGATGACACAGACTGCGCTGTATGCGTGGATTGGACTGACCTGGATCTTCGTCTATGCCATCTCGTTCATTCCCATTGCAGCGACGAAGAACGGCGCGGAGTTCGGCGGATTCTTCGTCCGTGCTGGTAGTTGGGTAAGTTAAAGCGTCAACCAGCCTCTGAATAGCTTCGATACTAACGGTACGCAGTGCTGGATGAACACCGAGTACGAAGTGCTCCGTCTCGTTACTCACTACCTCTTCATCTTCATCGCCATCGCAATCACATCAGTTCTTTACCTCCTCATCTTCCTCTCCCTCCGCCGCCGCGCAAAGCAACTCGAAACCAAGGCAACCGACGACCGCACCGAGACCGAGCTGCAACTCACCCGGAACCCAGCTTTCTTGATCTACCCCGTCATCTACGTCCTCTGCACTCTACCCCTCGCTTTGGGTCGTATCGCCACCATGGCTGGTGCAGATGTACCGCTTGGATATTTCTGCTTTGCTGGAGCTATGATTGCTTCCAACGGCACGTTTGATTGTCTCCTCTTCGGCACAACCAGAAATGTCATCATCTTCGCCTCGAAATACGAACTTGGCCGCTCAGATGTTGGCCTCACGACTTTCACGTTCATGAACCAAAACGCACAACGGCGATTCGGAAACTTTATCTTCATTCAAGGCGGTCGAAAGCGTGCAGAAGATCAAGTCGCAGGAGGATGGTGGTCATGGCAGCGTCTCGCCGGACGATCTGACGACACGCACCGTAGAGCCACGAGGAGCGTTAGCCAGGAATCATTACGAGGGCCAGCTATTCAACTTGATACTGTCACGACAGTTGTGGTGGAGAGAGATCACGATAAGGAAAGGCATTCCAGTGTTTCGAGATACCCAAATCCAGAGGCTAGTGCAAGTCCATCACTGAGTAGTGGTGGAGAGAAGTACAATGCCAGAGGCTTTTAATGTCTCATGAATATGGAGGAGTTTGGGATGTTACTATACAGATAGCTCACGCATCGGGAGGCCTAGCGTTTGAATTCAATGATTTACCATCACAATCTCCCACACCCAAGTTCAATCAAAAGCCCGTATTCTAGATTTCTCGTTTACACGAGACAATGAAAACCCTTTAGACGCCTCGGCTCGATATTGTTCCTTCTGCTGGGTCCCCGTAGCCAATTTCGGGTGGCGTTCGGTCTCTCTTCACACTAACACCAGATTGGCGATGTGGCTTGCGCCAGCGCTCTGGGCAGCGCATGGACTGGCCTGATGGCGTGCATGAAGAGACCTGAGGCTGGATGACCTCGGCCAGGGTCCGAAGTGCGTTTGAAACGATAATTCGATTGCTAGGACGATTTGTATGTTGCATTTACATGCACGTGGGACTGAGGCCAGGAGATAGATGCCATAATGGGCTAAGCTGATGGGTTATCGAAGAACATTTTCGCCGAAGGATCCGAGGCTTGGACTTGTGATGCTTGCATTTGTTTGTCTGTGCTCTCGTCTACAGAGACATTGGTCTTCGAGGAGTCATGGTCCGACCTTCGGCTCAACGTAGTGCCAAGCATACTCGTCGTTCTCTGGCTTTGACCAATTGTCACCCACGCAGTCATATTCAGTATAACCCTCCTCAACCCTCTTCACGAACCACGGCCCGGTCACGATATCCCACTTAGACGGCGCCCTTGGGAAGTCCAACGCATGCCTCCTCTTGTGCTTCAAATGCTTGCTGCCGTAGAGATCGACTCCCATTTCGTCCGCCAATCGAACTACCCTGGCAAAACCGTCAGGACTGTGCACGTCACCGTCTGAGTCTGCCTCCTCTGGAAAGTCAATGAACAATGCCTTCAGGTTCTTGCTTCCTGCGCTTCGTATCAGAGCAAGAAGTGCGTCCTCGTAATAGCTCAATTTCTGCTCTTGGTCGTCAATGTGGTCTCCGGGCAAGTCGCCATCCAGAATGATGACCTCGGCTTGCTCTCGGTCCAAGTACTTCAAGAAAGTGTTGACCACGTCTTCACGAGTAGCGTGGTCACTTTCACTATCGTAAAGAGCTTGCAGCTCGACATCCTCAGCGGATTGCCACCACATCGACAATGGTCCGTCTGGGAGATCTTCTGGACGGTATGCTGAGCAGCGGTAACCGACCATGGATCCTGGATTGTAGAACATCATCTGTCTGAGGGACTTGTCGTGCTGATGCATTGAGCCCAATATGCCTGCGGGGTCGAACTCGCCATTTCTCCATCGGATGGCGCAGCTTACCAGGGCACGAGGCATGGCGAGGAGCTTGAGCAGAAACGCAGGTGTTTCGGTGTATTCGCCCCGAACGTGGTCCAGATAGAGGTGCGTGACTGTTGATGACTTCTTCCGCATGATCTGGGCCAACTGAACCTCGGGGCTCGCATCTTCAACCTCGCCCAAGTCTTCATCGCCTTTATCATCGTCATCGTCATTATCCTTATCATCGCTGTCGTCGCAGTCTGACCATTCCTCTTCTTCCTCGGAGAAGACCTTTGTGTGGTAGTACAAGGACTTGAGTGAGGGCAGCCTCATCAATGTCGAGACTTCGGCGTGACCCTCCCATTCTGCACGGGCCCTATCTCCAAGATCGGCAGGGTCTTCATTGGAGACCTTGGCGTTCACTCCGACAGCCACGCCATGCAGTGATTTGAGCCCCAAAGGCCATTGATCGTTGTTTCCGGAGGCCAGTTGATGGCGGATCGCTTTGTGGAGCCATGCCTGGCAAGTCTTCTGGGCAATATCCTGGCGCCAGATGAAGTTGACCGATTGCAGTTGTGGCGCCGAAGCAATGACCAGCATCTTGAGGAGGCCATCTCCGCCATTTTCGAGCTCTTCGCGCGCTGCTGGTAGCTCTTCGCGGCCAGCCAATCTCTCTGCGATGTCCAGAAGTTGCTGTACTTCATCCGGACTAAATCGCTCAAAGACAACCTTCCCCTCTCCCAAAGTCACACCGCGCTCATCAACATCAAACTGCCTCCATTCATCCCATGATGCGCGCGCGCCCCATATGTCAAGGGATAGACTGCCCTCTGCGACCTTGCGATGTAGGACAATATCGCGCACAAGTGCTATAACAGTGGCCGGGTCACGGTCGGAGACGTGTGAGCTGGTCGGCAATTGGTCCGTCATTGTGCAAGTTTCATCGACTTGAGCACCTCGATCCTAGAGGACTCACGCTTCTCAGGACAGAGAGATTGAGGCTATCTGGCGGTGAGTGACACGCGGGACGAACCGAGGAGTACGATCGTGCCAAGCCAGGACCCATACACCTGGACCCTGAATCCATCATCAGTGCAGCTTGAGCTCTGGCACGATCTGTCTCGGATAATCCAACCGAATAGCTTTGCAATGGAAGGTCATTGCTGACATCCCCTTGTTCTTTGAAATGTTTGAGATGGTACAAAAGCAATGGCATTTATCCTCTGAAGCTGACGATCACCAATAGTCATTATTCTGTTGAAGTTTCATCGTTTGTGCAGAATGCCATTATACAGTAAGGCCATCGCAGTGTTTATCCAAAGTCCTTTGAGTGGGCTTCAGTCTTTGAGCGCGATTTTCAACCAGAGCCAATCCTTCAAGACCAGTGTAAGTGCACAAAGGCGGACGATGGCAGTACTTTGTCCTCTCCGAAAGATCAAACAACACAATGAGCTTCAGCGGAATACAGTACCTTCTTCAATATTGTTGTCGCAAATGTCGCTCTGAGACGATATAAGGCAAGCTTTTGACCACTCAATTCAGACTTTCTCTCCTCATTCTCAACTTGACCTAATCGACAGAAGCTACCCCTAGCTTCCTACCACCGGCCTTCCCGAAGCCCAACCACAACCCGATAACCACCCCGCCACCCTACCACGACCCTTCAGCAGCTTCCGTCCGTGTCAGGCACACAGACGCAATCATGTCTTCCTCCTCCTCCTTCACGGAGATCTCACATACGGCAAGCAGGCCTTGCCCCACCAAGAAGTGCCAAAAGCTTCTCAGAATCGTGAACTGCCCGCCATGCCGTGCCCTCGGAACCACGTGCACGGGAATTATGAGATGTTCAGCCTCGAATGCTTGGACGCACGCCCTGGAGGACAAGCTCCTCTGGGACAAGTTCGAAACCGAGGAGTGGGAGGACAGAGAGCGCCCATGTGACAACTGCGTGGCCAAAGCTAACCTCCCAGCATCTTCTGGCCCCTGCACCGCCCCGGAGTCCTCACTGGTCGAGGACCACTCTCACAACGAGGCGGTGAAGAGAAGCATCGCAGCTGCTGCTGCCAACCGTGTTACGAGTGAGGATACCCATACCGAGGAAGAGACAGACCCCCGTTTCGACCTCTTCACCGTGGGCTCCGACACTGGCGAGACCATCCCCACCCAGGCCAAGAGCAGCAGTGGTGAGCCAGCCGAAGAGGGCTGGTGGTCGGTCGTCGACGTCTGGATGGGAGAAGATCCCGAGGGCTACTCGTCAAGTGGTGAGTCCGGCCTACATATCTGGGAAGATCTAGGCGATCGCCCCCGTTCTGTGCTCCTCGACTCAGACGAAGAGCCCACTCCGGCTCCTTCGCCTGAGCCAGAGCAGATTCCGGAGGCTATTCAGCCCGAATCTGCCGCGGAGCCCAGGGAGCCCGCCTCTCCTCAGGCAGCATCAAGTGATGCTGCTCACACTGATCGAGAGGCAGAGATGGCCGCGCTCTGGGTGGAGGATCCTGGCGCCATTGGCGTCTTCCCTAGCATTCCTCCATCTCCAGCACTCACTGCCGCAAGTTCTGGCAGTGAGGCGGATCTGAGCGAACCTCCCTCTGTCAACGAAATGCTGGCAGAAGCAATGGAGACCCTCCTCGTGGCGGACCAGCCTGCTCAAGAGGCTGCGCCCGCTACTGGAGACCAAGACCTGGCAGCTCCGTGGAGGGAGAACCCAGAGACCACCTCTCCGCCCCCGTCTCCGGCGCCCTCCAATGCGCCCGAGAGCGAGCACTCCGACGGAGAGGGCTCAGACTCCTCCGGATCGGCGAGCTTCTGGCTGGCAGCTCTATCCGATGCTTTCGGTGGAATTGCCATCGAGGACATGGAGGAGGATACAGTCCAATTCCCTCCCCTGCACGGTGAGCCCGAATGGGCCATCACTTCGCAGCTGTCCGATGAGGGAAACTGGACGGCGGTCTACTCCCGGCGCCCGTCGGATGTCTACTCTACGGCCGCCGAGGAGTTCCTCGCTCACTCGCCCATCGCTGCAGAGTTCGTCCCGCTCCCTCTCTCACGAGAGCCCTCAGTCGCCAGCGATGATGAGGAGTAGGAGCCAACAGCCAGCCAGTCTGACGGTACAAGTGTACATCGGACGGAACAGCAGGAGTGAGAGAGAGATGTAAGGCAACAACAACGGTAAGTCTGAATTTTGAGTGCGGCGTTTGCGAGCATGGGTCATCGGAATGCCGTTTGCACGGGTAGTCACGGGATCACAAACATTCTTTCTGCAGAGAATCAATCACAAATTAAGTATATTTTTCTATGTCTTTGCTCATTTGCCCTTTCTTTGATGTGAACTAATGCATGACTCTCTGTCGGGGTTGACTTAGGTGCTTCAAATGATCAAGTTGATGACTTGGACTGAAGAAAGCCTAATGAAATCAGTATGCGGCAGGCCAAGTAGGAGCGTACACCGATCAAAATTAAGATAAAAGCTAAAATCTCAACAGAGTATGACAATGTGGAATAGATGTAAGTTCAAGACGAGGACCTAGGAAATGTGCTGTTTTCTGTTTTGGCTGGTCCAGTTGGTAGGCTAAAGTCTCCGGAGTAAAATGTCCTACGTCAATACCTACACATGTCGCAATAATCTCAGTGCATTTCGAAACGGCTCTGTAAAGAAGATTAGCGATTGTTTCATGCTCCGGGGTTTCCAGGTCGGTCCATGACGTAGATCTTGCACGATCGCGTCACCAGCGCCTCCTGTCGAGCATAGACAGACCTACAAAGCTTCACCCTTTCATCTTGTTTGTGTCTACTCAGCTCACTCACGATGACATCGAGCATTTCTACCAGTGACATTCCAGGCGAGACTTTGTCCACCGAGAACAAGGTCTTGACCACGGGCGCGGCGGCAGTACAGGTCAGTGCTTACCATAGAAGTGTGAGTGAGTGATCATCGCTCATGCTATGTAGAACTTCGGCCCATTGAAGAATATCTGCGCCCATCTGAATGCATTTCACGTCTATGCCGATGATCGCAGTCGAAAGGTCGAGACAAACCACTACTGCGCTCATCTAAGTACATACTCACCTACAACCTCAGACCTAGCTATAGCTACTAACCTAAGCAGATGACGAAGTCCGCCAATGTCTCCTCTATGACTCCCCCGATGCAGATGCCCGTCTCATCGGCATAGAATACATGATCACCGCGAACCTTTACGAAACACTGGAACCTTCTGAGCGTCGACTCTGGCACTCTCATGTCTACGAGGTCAAGTCTGGCATGCTCATCATGCCAAACCCAAACCCAGCTATGCCATCTGCGGCTTGGGAGACTGCTGAAAATCGTGAGATGGAGCAAGTCGTCAAGCTGTACGGGAAGGTGTTCCATTTGTGGCAGACGGACCGGGGCGACAAGCTGCCACTGGGCGAGCCTAAGTTGATGACCAGTTTCACGGAAGATGGGCAGATGAAAGACTGGGATGAGGCGGTCGGGAACAGGGATCAGAGATTCGGTGAGGACTGGAGGAAGAAGAAGGAGCTGAGGAAAGGGATCGAGGAGATGGAGGTGCACCCTGGTAAGCCCATCTTTAATGATAGCTAATTTAACAGTGTGCTAATCACCGTGGCAGATGCGGACCAAGCTTGGAAGAAGTCTACCTGAATGCTTTCAGATCGGTCATGACCTAGGCAGACTGATGACTTCAGCTAGTCACGCCCGCTTAAACATGACACCCCTCATCTTACGCCAGCTCAATCAAGAGTACTTCATCGCGAATCTCAATGCCATGAAGACTTCTATCTCGTGTTGCGTCGTAATAAATCCTGCGCTATTCCTGTGCCGAATCATATTTCTCTCACTTCTTTCTCATCATTGCCGGGTCCTGTCTTGCAGATGGCAATATCGCTCTCGTATCATGAACCTTGCGATCAATCACCTCAAATTTGAACACTCCCTCCAACTCATTCTGCACAGCAGCCAGAGCTTCATGGCCTCTCCGTACTTCATCTGGTCGTGTGTCTTGCAGAATATGTGTCTTGACCTGAAGCACCCATCTGTGTTGTGAGTCCATCGGCGTCAGGTCTTCCCATGCTGGTAGAGTCGACAAGGGTACGGTTGGTTGTGGTTTGGCATTGAGAGGTTGATACGCCTGGATGGGATGTGTGAAGTAGTGGCGTGTGAGCGTGAATTCGAGCTCATCGCGGAAGAAGCGTAGCATCTCCTCCACGGTTTCCGTCTTGAACCTTCGCGCCGTTAGTATCCTCAACTTCAGCCTCTGCCAGCTCAAGACTCACTGGTAGTTGTTGTCTCGTAATATTGACGGCAGCTTCTTTTGCTCCCAAATCTCGACCTTCTTCCTCTGCACCACGATCGGCCTCCCGTGTGGTGCATCCGGAAAATCAGTCCACCTCAACACCCCAGCCGTGCCATCCAAATCCGAAGGTTGAGCCTGAGGACCCATGTCTCGATCTTTGACAACTTCATAGCGTGTCTGCAGGACGAAGGACTGCCGACTGAGACTCTGGTGGAGGTCCTTCCAGAGAAGACCGGCTTCCTTGCGTATTGGGCGGTCAATTGAGGACTGGTTTGAGATGCCACTTGGGCGACCGACGCCTTGGAAGTAGAGGACGCGACTAAGGGATTCCCAGGCGGGCATGCCGCAGAGGCCGCTGAGGACGGCGCATGCTGCTGAGAGGTCGGCGTCCTCGACGAACGCTGTGAGAAAGAGCTCGTACATCGTGGGCGGGGTCGGCGTCGAATGGGCCCAGGTGAGTTGTAAAAGGTACGGATACCTTCAAGAGTGCTATTAGAAGCTTCTTTGTGAAATCGCTATCGCATTGCCGTTCAGTCGTTGAAAGCTCTTTGACAGGTGAGGTGAGCTGTGACGGGGTTGTAGAGGCTTAAGTGCCCCACGTGATCTCGCGTCACCGGAAAGTGCAAGCGACGCGATTCAAGCTTCACATTCGTGAACGAACCTCAAGCTCCAACAACCCCACCAAATGCTCTGCACGAGAGTCGCTGTGCGACGGATCTGCATCTGCACAATGTCCTCTACCACATCTACCGCCAAAAGGAAGGCCTCGGACCGGCCAATTTCCCCTCCGCCCGTTAAGCGCAAGGTGCACAGCGGAACCACCAGTTCGTCCATCCACGACTTGCGACTTGTGACGTGACTGATGCGATACAGGCACCGCGGTCAACAATTTCTTCAAGCCGGCATCACAGAAACCGAAAGAACGAACGATATGGTCACAAAGAGGGCCAAATGATGACAGTCCGGCGACTTTACTGGTTGGAAAATACCAGCCAGAAGGGGCCAGCGACGAGAAGCCAGGTAGTCGGCGGAAAATCGCAGCTTTCGATCTCGACTCGACTCTTATCACAACTGCATCGGGCAAGACGCACGGAACTGAAGCTTCAGACTGGAAATGGTGGCACCACAGCGTCCCGGGCCGAGTGCGCAAGCTCTACAAAGACGGTTACCAAGTGGCCATCATCTCCAACCAAGCCGGTCTCACGCTCCACTTCGATGCGAACTACAAAGGACCGCAGGCCGCAAAGAACAAAGCACAAACAAGGGTAACCTCTTTCAAACAGAAGGTGAATGCTGTGCTTTCGAATCTCGATATCCCCACCACAGTGTATGCTGCGACGGCGCACGATATCTACAGAAAACCACGGACAGGCATGTGGACGGAGCTGTGCGATGACTACGATATCAGTTCCGAAACCGTGGACTTGGCGAATAGCTTCTTCATTGGCGACGCAGGTGGCCGCTCGGCGACTGTGCGGACTGGGGAGGGTACAACAGCAGCGGCCAAGGACTTCAGCTGCTCAGATCGGAATTTCGCACACAACGTCGGAGGAATCACATTCCAGACCCCGGAAGAATTCTTTCTAGGCCAAGAGCCGCGAGAGTTCACTCGAGAGTTTGATCTGGCGGCACATCCACAGGGCGAAGATTCGGCCGTCTTGTTCGAGAAGTCAGATGATGCACAGGAGATCGTGGTGATGTGTGCTGCGCCGGGAGCCGGCAAGTCAACATTCTTCTGGAGGCATCTGAAGCCTTTGGGTTACGAACGGGTGAACCAGGATATCCTGAAGTCGCGCGACAAGTGTGTCAAGGTGGCGGACGAGCACCTCTCGTCCGGAAAGTCCGTTGCTATCGGTAAGTCATCCAACATACTCACATTCCTTGGTGTCGTGAGCTAACATGCCATAGACAACACCAACGCCGATGTAGACACTCGCGCCGTCTGGATCAACCTCGCGAAGAAACACAAGGTCCCAGCACGATGTGTATGGCTCAAGACCCCCATGGCCGTTTGCGAGCACAACAACGCAGCACGCGCCCTCAACCCCTCTCTCAACCCTGAAAAGCGCGAGATATTGCCAGGCATGGCCTTTCGGGGCTTCAAGTCGAGATTCAGAGAACCGACCACGAAGGAGGGGTTCAAAGAAGTGGTGCCAGTGGAGTTTCGATTCCGGGGCACGGAGGAGGAGTACGGGGTTTGGGGAAAGTATTGGGCTTGAGGCTTTTTCGAGGCTTCCTCAAGTTGCTGATCTTGAAACGTTGGCTTGTTGAGATGGAGATCGACGATGGTACGATACTATGCATCGTGAGATGAAGTCGAATACATTCCCCTGAATAAACTTCCCTGAATCACCCGTTCGGTCCCGCAATATAGTCTCATCAAACAGGGATATAGAAGCATATTTCTCCAAAAGTGATCTAGAACCCTGCTCCTAGACATCCGAAGGGTTGCCGGAAACAGCCATTCCGAAGTATAAGATGGTAACACCGAGATATCAGTGGGCCACCGAGCGTGGCTCGCTCGGAGGCGAGGTGCAAGACCGAGAATGAGGTCTAGAAGAATGCTGTTCACGGTGTCCGCTCGGTGAACAGCCGAGCGCTAGCTGGGGTGGCCGGAGAGGGCTGGAGACTAGTGATGCACAGATGTGGGCGGGCGCTAGAAGATGGAGAACGTGGTTCTCACCGTGAGAAGGAAAGTCCTCGGAGATCCGAGAGTACTAGTTTTGGAGAAATTGTTCGAGCAAGAGGGGTTTGTTTGGAGGACTAGGTGAGTTGGCGATGCCAATGCTTGGGTTGATCCTCTTTGCACGTTGTGAAGTCAGTAGCGACAACTTGACTTGGCTCGCCAAGGGAGTGATGGAACCATATCTCTTGGGTTCGCGATCATGTACAATAGCATCTAAGTAACAACCACAAATCGCGACTGATCAATTGTAAACACGGGTTCTCGTACAACGTGGTGCTACAGGTGCAGTGAGACATCCACAGACTCTTTGACATTGCACCAGCCCTCATTGGGCTCGAAGACAAGAGTCATGACTCTCGAAATGTGTCTGCCTAGACGCAGAAGACGGAGAAACTCCGCGACCCTGGCACTTGCACTAGGAGTTTCTCCATGAGCCGGCGCCACCATTCCCACTGTTAGTGGTCTAGAGCTGTGGACTCCGGACCGAATCGCTCTCCCTCGAGGACTCCCCTGCATCGTACGGTCATCACAAAGCGAAAGGACGAAGCGAACATCTCGTCATTTCTCGACGATTATTTGATGCTTTCGTGTTCTCGCGATGAGTTGAGCTGAAAGGATGAAAGGGCTTCAATGAGGTGCAACGTGACTGTTTTGGGGAAGCAGGGTGACGGAATGGGCGCCACATGACGCAGGAAATACAGGATCGGTCGGCAAACGGCACAAAACTCTTGGCAGGGATCTGACATGGTGTCTTGGCGACCGGTAGTGGCTTGGAGGACAACTACAGGGCTCAATGATTGAGACACAGGCCCAGAACAGGGGACAGAATAGCGAGCGAAATAGCAAACAGAATAGCGAATAAGATAGTGGTCAGAGAAGCGACTAGGAAAGCGAGTAAAGTAGCGAACAAAACAGTGAGTAGAATAATGAGCAGAAGAGTATTCACGATCCCTAAATGCCCTGTGAGCCTCTTCAGCGCCTCATCGCCTCTCGCCGAGAGCCTGCAGGATCACCAACATGGTTTTCAACGATAATGACCCGGCTTTGCATCATGATCGGCCTCCGAATTGCCTGCCCTGTCCCGCGATCAATCCTTCTCATTCTCTAGCATCTGTCGGTGCTTCCGCAGTATGCAGCACCCTGCAACACATGCATCGACCCAGCAAGCCACCATTTCACATCCACACTATCTGCTTTCCAGAAGACTAGCGAACCCAGGCTAAGTCCTCATCCCGGTAGTCGCCCGAGCTTTCATTCTCATCAAATCACAACACGTCGGTATGCACCAGATGGGTCAGCACACCCTCCTAGGGTCTCCATGTGGAGGAGCCAAACGGCCAACACGTTCGCTCTGACCCCCTTGTCTGCAGAATGACACTAACTGACACGATATACGCCCTCTCTCTGTCATGTTTCTTCTCGTACATGTCGGTAGTAGCATTCAGCGCAGGCGGGGGAGGCGAAGGTGGATACAGCACGCGGTTCTTCAACTTAAGCTTCAAAGCCTTAGCTCCTCATCCCAGCAGCCAATGCAGAACTTTCTCTAGGGCAGTAAAGTTTAGTCAACAATGGCCCCAGGTTTACCCCATTTGTGAATCCCACGGGGTGATTTGGGGAAAGGTGAGGGTAGATCTCACCCCAATCTGAGAAGAATAAATAGCCACCACCCCTTCACTCTCTCGTCTCCTCTGAATCCATCTCAGTGTCATCTCGTCTCTTCTTTCCTCTTCTCATATACCTTTTCATTGCCAAATCATTCACAATGGCAGGAGGCGTTAAGAAACCCGTCAACATCTTCAACTTGAAGAACCTCGGCGAACCCGAAGGTGTCTTCAACTGGAGGCTGTTTTTCGCAGTCGTCTCGTTCGGCCTTCTCGGTGCCGCTCGTGGTGTCGATGAGGGTCTCATCAACGGTGCTTTCAACTCGCCCAACTTTCAGAGCAAGATCAACTATGATTCGTACTCTGTGAACGAGCAGGCCGACATCAAGGCCAATGTTTCGGCCATGGTTCAGCTCGGTTCCATCGGCGGTGCGCTCTTGTAAGTTTGGACGCTTCAAATGACCTGACTCGAGGTGTACTGACCATTCTCGCTTATAGTGCTTTCGTCATCTGCGATCGTCTCGGTCGTATCTGGGCTGTTCGTCAGCTCTGTGTGCTCTGGGCTCTCGGTATCGCAATCTTCATGATTGGTGGTTCATCAGGCAACCTTGGTGCCGTGTACGCTGGTCGCCTGATTGCTGGTCTCGGTGTCGGTCAGACTCCGGTCATTGGACCAGTCTATCTCGGAGAGATCGCTCCCGCAGCCATTCGTGGTCTCTGCACGTGTTGCTTCACTGGAGCTGTCTACCTTGGTATTGGTAAGTTCTTCCATCAAGTATCCTCTCATGATTATCGAGAACGTCCACTTACACGCAACAGTGCTTGCATACTTCGCCAACTACGGCGCTCACATTCACATTAGCGACAACAGCTACAACCAATGGCTCGTGCCCAGCTCTCTTCACATCATGTTCTCGGGTCTCATCTTCATCCTGAGCTTCTTCCAATTCGAAAGTCCGCGTTTCCTCATCAAGCAGGGCAAGCGTGCCGAGGCCTCCGAAGTCATGGCACACCTTCGCCGCCAGCCCGTCGACTCCGACTACATTATCAAGGCTATCGACGAGATTCAGGCCAGCTACGAACACGAGCTCGAGGCTACCCAGGGTGTTGGCTGGCTCGGCAAGATCAAGGAGCTCCTGCTCAACAAGAGCAACCTCTACCGTCTCTACATGGCCTCTGCTGTCCAGTTCCTTTCCCAATGGTCTGGTGCCGGATCCATTACTCTTTACGCTCCTGATCTTTTCAAGATTCTGGGTGTCACTGGTAGCGAGGAGGGTCTCCTCGTGACCGCCGTCTTCGGTCTGGTCAAGCTCTTCTCCGCCCTTGCCTGCGCCCTCTTCCTCGTCGATGTTATTGGTCGCAAGCGCTCTCTACTTCTCGGAATCACCCTCCAGGCTCTTTCTATGATCTATGTGGCCAGTTTCTTGACTGCCATTCCCGAGTTGGGTGTTGACGAGGACTTCGTCCTGCCCGAATCTCAGAAGGCCGCCAGCCGCGGCGCCATCGCCATGATCTATATCTCAGGCATGGGATGGGCTCTTGGTTGGAATTCAATGCAGTATCTTCTGACGGCTGAGCTGTTCCCGCTACGCGTTCGTGCGTTGGCTACATCGTGGTCCATGTGCCTTCACTTCGCCAACCAGTACGGAAATGCGAGAGCTGTCCCATCGATGCTGATCCCCGTAGCGGACGGCGGAATCTCTCCCAAGGGTACCTTCTGGTGTTTCGCAGCTGTGACTATTCTGGGAGGAGTCTGGGTCGTCCTCTCGGTGCCTGAGACCGGTGGTCGAAGCCTCGAGAGCATGGACCGATTGTTCGACCTTCCCTGGTACAAGATCGGTCTCTACGGAAACAAGGATGCCGAGAGACAGGACGAGGCCTACGATGAGAAGGCGAGAGTTGGTGAGGAGGAGCGTGCTCATGGTGAGCAGGTTGAGAAGAGGAACCAGGTCGTGTAAGTCGCCGGAGCTGTCGGCGATTTTGTGACGACGAATCCCGCCACAACTAGGACAAACACTTAGTGCTAGTACAACGAAATGAAAGCGTATTCAATTTTACACTCAACTACCAATTTCTGATCTCTTTCGTTTTGTTTTGCGCCCTTTGAGACAAAAGTCGCCAGCATGGCATTGTCGGCGGACATGTCCGGACCGGTGGGGCGGAGCCCGGGGCCAGACCCGAATGCCATTTGGGTCGCCGGAGCTCCAACAATGACTGATAACTGACGACTTGCTCATGATTGCCAAGTCGTCACTGCATTGTTTCAGATTTCTTTTTGAATAGCATCGGTAAAGATATGCCAGCAAATGAGACACCTACCTTTGACTTAGGTTCATAGGTGAAACTGAGTGCATATGGGACTACAGGGTAGGAGATACTAGCGTAAGTAGTAACCAAAATAGCAGCTAAGATAGTGAGTAAAGTACTGAGTAAAATAGTTAGTAAAATAGTGAGTAGAATATCAGGTAAGATAGTAAATAAGATATTGAGCAAGATACTAAGTAAGATATTGAATGGAATAGCAGGCAGAATACTTGGAGTTGATAAAAGAGTGCATGAAATCCGCTGCCATGAACGAGACCTAGTCGCCATGTATCTTTTCTGCAGCATTGCTACATTCCTAACACTCAAATATCTCTCAGATCTTCTTTATCATGCCTCCAAACGGTTGTCATATCGTAGTCGTTTATTAAGGGGTTTGTGGTGACACCTACAATGTTTGCAGCACATATAGTGATGTTAAAAGCCCGTTACGTAGCTGTGCTGACTACCCTACAGGCGATCATTTCAAAGTTCAAGATTACCGCGGCATTTGTCAAAACTTCTCTGCAGGTGCAGACTCTGCACCTTACGCTTGCTTGGCCGCTTCAGGACTTCGTGGGATCGTTGGCACTAATGCAGGCCCAGCGTGACAGCCCGACCCATCCGACACACAGACATGTCAAATCTCGCGATTTTGACCAGCTTGACAGCTTCTGAAACTCGTGGCTAGACTCAAATAAAGCGTTCCTGAATTGCACGTGCTTCGGTTATTGTGCAATTGAACCTTATTGCCAGCCATGGACTGATCTCTGAGCATTCCAGACCGCAAGCTACCCCCAAGTCCCTGCAAACTCAATCAAGTCACCGAGTATCGGTACCTTGCATTAGTGCGGGCACTCGCCAGAATCACGCAGAAAGACGATTTTATCTTCGCCTACAATTGAATGTCCTGATTACCCACAGCGAACACGCAAGCCACAAAGTCCGTTCACATCACATGTAGTTGCAAAATGCCTCGCGGGACCCCGCTTGATGGACAAGATCGAGACATGAGGCGAGGCGGGCAGGAGCTTGGACGGCCTTCATCGGCGATGATGATGACATTGTCTACGATGTCCATTAGTAAAGAGCAGATTCATGATTGACTGATTCAAAAAGCCATCTTCACAAGGATCATGGCCTGAGGATATACATGGTCTTCCCCGGTTCTACGAGTCATCACCCCGGCGTCCCTATCGCACCAACCCGTTGCAGTTGTAGTTGTAAATAGCGCAGAACACCCCCAGGACCCCGTCCGCTGGACATAAGCTTCAGGTGAGAGGAATGGGACACCAAACCTGAAGCAGATTTCAATCACTATCACACATTGAGACTGCACGTCGCAAGCCTTGAAAGTGTAATCCAGCTAGCTGTGAATGGACTTGTAAAAAGGTCCCAGACCGGGAATACGGGGCATGGCGGATATTGGACCCCGCGATTCGCGAATCGGACAGGCCTGGGCGATGGTTTTCAAACAGCAGACCGTCTGTAGTGTTTCCAGATTTCTCGGACGATCTTGTTGTCTCTATCCAGTGATTCCTCATCTCTAAAGCCAAGTCATTTACACGAGACAATTATCGGGAGATTTCAAGGCAGTGACCAATATTGAATTCCTCCGGAGCCTTCGACTTGGTCCCGAGTATGCTGTACCACCTCGTGCATTCTCGTTGTATAAGCAAAGAGGAGGACTTGGGCAACTTTCACAAGTAAAGCAGCCCGATTGGCGACGCTGTACTACACGGGGACTGCACTGGTCTTGCCGTCGTGACCGCTTTTTACCTCGAGGGCTCATCCTGGTAGGCGGTACAGGAGAGCAATCGTGGCGAGGAGGAGGAAAGATGCTATCACGACAGAAGCGTTCATGTTGTGTTGCCTGTCTCTCATGCCGTGCTGACTTTTCGGTTCTCTGGGGCAATCCCTGGAGATCAGAGGTCTGTGTTCAGTTGCTTCTGCCGCTGTAAGTGATGAAATCGACACCGCCAGTTCATTCAGGCACATCCAGGCACATCTACGAATTGAAGCGAGCCACGGCTTGTCGTCTCATGAACGCCACGTGGTAACCAACCAAGTCCAATCGAAGAGTCGGTCAGTGACCAGGAAAGACAACGCATACAACACATCCAAGGTGTAGTGACCCGAAGCGGCCGCATCTGCACAATGCCTTGCGATACTCGACTTTCCGTCCGCCACATGGCAAGGAACAGGCCATAATGTGTGCCTTATCCGAAGCAAAACCGGTTGTATGCTCTCTACAAGTTACCGCTTTCGACCGACTGGTGACGGATTACCGCGACTTCGCTTGTGACGTGTGGCGCTGCAACGGTTGGGGATGAGCTGAGGTAGGGTTTCCCCGGCGAGAAGTCTTGCGACGCCACACCTGGTTGGAGTGCTGGGATAGGTTGAGAAGGTTTGCTTTACGGCGAGGCGCAGACAGTGAAACGGTCAAAGTCAACAACTTACCAAGTTTGTGTTGCAAGTCCGGCCAGCACACGGCAACCAGAAGCGATGCAACCACTACGAGCGACGAAGTCAACGCGACTTACCCGGGAGACACGGAAGAGGAGCCGTGTCGTCTCTGGTTGGCGAGACCAAAGAAGATGGAGGGCAGCCACACACCAACCGAAACAGGGAAAATGCGCACATGTTGCAGGGCAAGCTCAGGAACCGCGCAGACTCTCTTCACATCTTTTCTTCTTCGGACCATTCCGCCAGGGCGAGCGGAAAGGCTGATTGTAGTGACGCATAGAGCACACTGAGCTGGTCGCGAAGGTTGCTGCTTTGTTGGGCTTTGGTGTGCTGTGGTTTGTCATTGTGCGCACTACCTTGCTCGCTGGAGCCTGAGGTTTCCACAGTGGGAACAGCGCTGGCGGTGGCATCTCGATGGTGCCCGATCCTGACGGTCAGACTTTGTCATCAACTGTGAAGCAGCCTTCCCTCGCGATCGCAAGAGCTCCCACTGGGATTACCCAGCTATGACGTTTGACAAGGCTCCTCATCATTAAATTACAACTCCAAATGGAACCGCACGAACGGGCCAAATGTCGCCAAAGTGCACATCTTCAACTGTTTGGGAAAAGCGAATTGACCCGGCCCTCTGGCTCGTCTTCCCGCTCCTGGCATTCCAAGCCCCTCCCCCCAGGCCGCCGGCTCGTCTTGGCTTGGCTTTGCAAGGTAAGGTCTACAGGCCGCGCACGCACGAATCCTGCCTGGGACGGGATCCTACTGGGCGGAGGGGTCGCGTCAGTGGAGCGGGAGAACCGGCGATGCAACAGAATCCTTCTGGTGCTTCTGTCAGGCGTACATCTGGGAATCCTTCACTGTGGGATTGACCCGCTAGTCTCCTAGAGGCAGGCAGCGGACGCAACGGGGATCGCTTCTCGCTGTTGGTGCTATCCTCACGAGGTGTTCGTGAGAGACTTTTGGTGCCCGAGGCGGAGCAGGATGAACAGGATTCTAGCCGCGGGATCTCACATGTAAACACTCAGATAGGCGCAAGCACCGTCAATCATTCGTTCTAGATTTCCTCGTGAAACTGGGTTCTCAATATTGGCCACCGGCCGAGGCAGTTCCGGGGAACCTTTACCTCAGGCAGCATTGAGAAATTTTCCAACAGCGGGCTCAAAGGTGCCCGACAATTGTGACAAACAAACTGACAGTGCAGAGTTTTTGCGCCCCGGGGGGGTCCATCATGGCGGGGCGGGGAGAGACAGAAAACAGGCGCTGTGCCGAGCGCTCGACAGCGCTGGCAAGGTGCCCATGTCAGCACTGTCCGACCGCTGTTCGCTCTGTTGTGGGGGGCTCAACTGAAGTGGCTTGAGTCGCTGGGTCACTTCGCGCTGGGGCTTCCTCAGTCACTTTGCGTCACCGCTGGAGATGTTGAAGTCATTGGCTTTTGCTTTTCCTG
>WNLN01000359.1:0-29919 GCA_021347865.1 Sarocladiaceae sp. CBMAI 1973
GATGGGAGCGGCCTGCGCGGCCAGCAGTGAGAACGGCGAGGACCGCGACGGGGATGTGAGGAGCGAATCTTGGGACGGGTCTGCAGGCTGCAGGGGGGTCCCAGCACCCAACCCGCAGCCCCTAACAGACAATGGTCATCTCCCTAAAGACGCCTGTACCGGCGGCCCGCGTTGACTGCTAAAAGGAGCCTAGAGCAGAGCGGGCACGGGCCACTTCAGCCATTACTGCAAGGGGCTGCCCTGTTCGCTTCAGGCTTGTGTCAGCCTGTGGTGGCCCAGACTTTCGTCATTGTCACCATCGCCAAAAGCTCAGATCAGCTCCTCCAGGCCGAGCCTAGACGTGCAATCACAGCGCTTTGGTGGCCCCGAAAGTGTGCCCGCAATCTCAGCCTCCCGTCTGTTTGTTCATGCGATGACAGGGGCCCAGTCCGTGCCCCAGCTCGATTGTGCCCGGTCTCTCGGGTTCGTCGTTAGAAGCCCTACTTGTCATTACTGAGGTGAGTTTTCTTCACCTCACACGTTCTTCATTGGTGCAATGCAGGCCCAATCCGATGTCTGCATGCTGAAATTAGATATCGTCCCGTGCTGCAGGTCGGCATCCCTGGCTCTTGGCTTGAAAAGACTTCGGCAGTCTCGTGATGGCTTGACCTCGATGTAACCCATCACCAAATTCTGAGACACTAATAATCATTTCAGGTGCACTGCTTCGTCGCCGTGACTCGACTGCCTATTTCGCAAATGAGTTACCCTAGATCTTCAACTTTTCGACTTCGGACGATAATATCTAGTTGCGACCTCGTGTTTTCATTCACGAATACAAACACAGAGGCTAGGTACTCAAAGTAGTGCAATCATTTGCCGGTCTCGACCTGCTCAAGTAGCGCATTTCACTACGAATGTGCGCATCTGGAGATCTGCTGATACAAGGTTGACGACACTACCAAGCTACCTACAGATGATCCTCGACTTCGGGTCGTGTTACCACAAAGATCAAAGCTTTCCGGCAATGGTTTGGGTTGACTTCGCCAACTTTACTTTCTGGCCCTCACTCAGTCAAATCTCTGATTCTATACATAGAGATCGGATACCCAACTGGCACGCATCGGATCAGGCTGACCCCATTCCTGGATGCTGGCTGGGCCACGGTAACTCGGCGAGAAGCCGGCTAGGCTCCGTGAGCTAACCACATTCATCTGGCAACCACAGCCATCCACGCATTTGCTACCCAGCGGTTGATGAGCTAAAGGCATTCTCCAAATCATGTGCGACTTGCCCCAGGCTGGTCCCCAGATGTGGGGTATTGCCAGCTGCAGATTGGCAATCAGACTATCCGATCACCGGTCATCGCAGTGAAAGGGTCGTCGCCGACTGGGAAGCATTGATCTTGAATCACGTCAACATCGGCCCTAGTGACTACTGTAATTGCCAGCGACATTGATCCTGGCAAATCATGACGCCAGACAATTGAAATGCCTTCGAGACGAGGTCAGGAGAGACAAGCCAGTGTCGGTGATAGTGGCAATTCATCCACGAGCAGAGTCAACCGACGTCGAAAGCAGAGGACATTAACATGTGCAAACTGCAGAGCCAGGAAGGTCAGTGCTCTAGAGTACGGACTTGATGTAGAACCCAAGGGTTTCTTGGGACTCCTCTATGAACATCGCTGTTCTCATACAAGCAATCCTAGCTGACTTGACAGTAACAGGTTCGTTGCGAAGGTAGCCAACCTTCATGTAGAAGGTGCGAGACCTTTGGCGAGGAATGTCGGTACGAGCATCCACCCCCAATGTCCAAGGTATTGGATATGGCGAAGAGACTCGAGGAGGCGGAAATAGTCATCGCGGAACTTCAGAACAAGGATAGAACGGCATCGGCTTCAATGCCTGATTCTTGGTCGCCCTTGACGGCCAATAGCCAGAGCAGGAGGGATGACTCAGGCATGGGAGTAACCATCATGGGTGCACAAAGAAGAGATCCAGACTCAGTTCGCAGCCCGATAGTCAATATCGCCAACTCGTCAGTCAGACCTCAACACTTTACAGGTCACCCGGCTGGTTCGACCCCTCTACCTTCCGTTCCAAACATGTCGGATACGACAACGCCAAAGGAGATACCAGCAGAGGTTTCAGTTGATGAGCGTGGTGCACTGTGTTACTATGGCCCAACTTCAGCCGTTCACGACCCTCTTGCGACCAGCGCTCCGTCGCCTCAGGTTCCTATCACAGCGTCCGAGGATTTCCTCACAAAGGCTAGAGCAGCTCTGGTAGCGAAGGCCAAAGAATCTCGAATGTGGGAAGGGTTCGCCATATCAAACGCTACAGTGCAGAGCGAGATTCCTCGTCAGGTCATCTCAAAGCTACTGCAGCTCAACTGGACATGGACGAGTCCTATGTTCATGTGGGTGTATCGACCTGCGTTTATGGGTAAGATCCAGTCAAACTTTCGCTCGCCTGCCCAACTCTGACTTTTGTGCTTCTAGACGATATGTCGACTGCAGGCCCTTACTACTCCGAATTCCTTCTGACAGTCATGTGTGCACATGCTGCTAGCTTCTACGACCGAGTAGTGGCTGAGCGTCTGATCTCGAAAGCTCGTTTACTAATGGGCGCTGCTATTCACCAAGAAAGTGCAATCCCTACGATTCAGGCATTGCTCGTTTTAAGCGCACGCGATCTCGGCCAAGGAGCAATATCCCAGGCGTGGCTATTTAGTGGCATGGCCTTCCGAATGGCCCGCGATCTCGGGCTGCATCTTACAGAATCAACCATACCCAACCTCAATCCTATCGATGTTGAGGTGCGCCGGAGGCTATTTTGGGGTTCATACTTTTGGGATAAGGCCATGAGTCTATACACAGGACGTCTCCCTGCCCTGACGGAGCTGCCAGAAAACGCCGCGGTTGAGTTTCTAGACGACTCAGCAGAGTCAGAGCTTTGGATGCCACTTACGACCGAATCCTTCACCATGTCAATCGTCTCCGAGAATGACTATCCGCCAATGAAAGGTCATATTGTGTCATGTTTCGCAAACTCTTGCAGACTCTCGACGATTATAAGCGACGTAATATTGCAACTGTATTCCAAGCAATCTCAGGTCGAAGCGAATTCGGCGCTGGAGAACATCCGAGGGAGGCTTGATGCGTGGCGTCAAGAGACACCATCACATCTACGATACGATGACGACAAGCTGCCTGCAATCTGTCCTCCGCCTCATATTCTGTCACAAAAGTAAGCCTACAATAGTTTCAGCACAGCTGATAAGAAGTGTATCACTGACAAACCCAAAGCTTGTTGTATCATACCACTGTCATTCTCACCCACAGGCCTTTTTGGGCTAGTCGAGAGCACTATCAAGCTTGCATCTTGGCAGCTCACAGCATCGAGAAGCTCCTACTTCTTCTCGAGCGAACCTTCACGTTCACCAACATCACTTACATGATGGCATACTGCGTCTACACCGGCGCATCAGCAATCCTACCAGACGCCCGCAATGGCGACCCTGAGGCCCAAGCGAAGATACAGACCTTCACTCGCGCCCTCCAGTCATCCTTGCAGAGGTGTCCGCTCGTGAAGCGAAGTCTAAAGATTATTGAGAAAGGCCTCAGGAAGACGGCACCGCAACCGCCGGCACTCGATGCACAGAACCTTGATATGATTCCGCAACCGCCGACTTACATCCCTGCTTTCCCTTATGTTGGACTGGAAGGTCAATTTGACATGAACGCGGACTTTGACTTTGGGATCAGCATGGATCAGCTTTCAGCTTTGGATTGTTTTCCGGAAGCACACATGAGCTCTGACGACCCGCTTATGCTACGATAGTATTGTTATCTAGTCAAAGAGCTTAGGAGCATTCTTGCCAAGACTCTCATCGATATGTCCTTATTCATCTATAGTCCCCGTTTCCGGGGATGGTCTAACTTTACCTATCTTACAGTGCCCAGCCGATAAACCGAGGGAAGCGCATCGTCTCTTTGCTTGACTCAATTCTGGACACCAGTGTTATCAGCCGCCAGCGTGTCTGCTTTCAGTGCAGGCCTGTCTGCCTTTCCTGCAGTCGTCTAAAGGTCCATGTTAGCTTCTTGTTCACCCTGTTCAAGGTCTTCATAACGTGAGAGGCTTTGACTTACGCCGCCGTCAACAGGCATGATGAGACCAGTGATCCAACCAGCCTCCTTGCTCGCCAGGAAAAGAATAGCTAAAAGCAGCAGTCAGCATTTTTGACATCGCAAATCACAGCCTCGAGGCTTTGGACGTACCGTAGCCGACATCCCAACCTGTGCCTTCCTTCTTCATCAGGTTCTGGTTGATGCGGGCTTGCCTCATCTCATCCGTCATGCCACGACCACGTGTCATTGGTGTATAGACCATGCCAGGAGCAACACAGTTCACTCGGATGTTCTCCTTGCCGTGGTGAGCTGCCATGGCGCGAGTCATCTGGATGATGGCGCCCTTGGTGGTCGGGTATAGTAGACTTGGGTTGCCGCCGAGAACTTGTTGTACGTTAGCCGGAAGAGCGACGAGTATGTGCATGCGGGCTGGTCGAACTTACGACCGCTGACTGAAGACATGTTGATGATAGATCCACGTCCGGCTTTCCTCATCTCTGGAATCGCAAAGCGGCTCATGAGGACCATGCTTGTTACGTTAATCTTGAAGTCCCGCTCCCAAGCATCCAGGTTGATCGTCGTCGCATTGCCAATAGCACCACCAACACCGACTGTATGATATGTTTCAGTATACATCTTGGAACAGTATCTTCTTCCGCTTTCATGAGCCTACCGATGTTGACCAAAATGTGGACTGCTCCCCAGAGCTCGACCGTCTTCGCAACGACGTTCCGACATGACTCCTCGTTGGTCACGTCTGCCTGGATGATCTCTGAGACACCACCGTCCTCGTCAATCATGCGCTTGGTCTCCTTCGCCCAATCGGGGTTCAGGTCGACCAGTGCGACTTTAGCACCTTGTCGTGCTAGCAGGATGGCAGCAGCACGGCCGTTTCCGATCTCGCCTTCATTGTGCCGTCAGTCATACTATTCGTCCCGGCAGGGTTGGCAGGAACATACCGTCCATGCGGCTGCCAGCACCGGTGACGATGGCAACATCGCCACTGAAGTCGAATGCCGGAGGGGGAACCATACTGTGATGTCGCTGGGTGGTTGTTGGTTGTCGTGTAAGTGAGGGAGGTGTGCGTGTGTGCTCTCGATCGAAGAATCAGTTCCTGGCAGATCTTCAAGGTGGTGTCTTGAACGAAATGGATAAGATTGAAGTTTATTATTCCTCAAGCAGAACTTAACATAATTCCAACGAATGCGGTTTTGTTTCCTATCACTTACATTGAACTCTCGGTCGCACTTTTGGTGCCGATCTCGCGCTGCGCTGCTCGGGCTCGACCCGCGGCGATTCGCCGAACACCTGCCTGCCCCGAACCGCCCACGCGCACCAACTTTATATCCCAGATGGCCCCGGACAGTGACCGAAAATGCCGCCGGCTTATCGCCCTAGGACTTTCTGACAGTGGGCACTCCAGTGGGATCTGACGCTACAGATCTAGCACTACGCGCTGTGCGCCATGGGAGTTTGCTGGCCAATAGTACCTATCAGCCGCGTATGAGCGAGACTTGACAGAGCAACACAACTGGGCCATGAATGTCTCCCCAATCATCACAGATTTAGGAGAGATGAGAGGGGATGAATGGATGATGGGCACTACGCTGTGTTTCCACTTGATTACACGGCTCATGGAGAGTACGAATCATTACCCGAAAGGGCACTGTTCATGTTTCTGAATGAGCAAAGGAGATGATTCCCTGAAATATAGTAGGTCTATTAGAATAAAACTACAGCTATGTCTTCCGGTCCGACATTCGCAACCCTGACTAATCTCAGCATGCCTATAGCACATAGCGGAAGTCCTTGTTCTCAAACTCGGTCTTATCCTGCATACCCGCCTCGTTACTGGCTTCCTTGTTCGCCGGTCCGTAGACGCGGTCACGGCGACGGTTGGACATGAGCATGTAGAACAGGATGCCAAGGTGGCAAGCTGTCTTGATGCTGTACCCGACGAGAAGGCCGATAGTGGCGCCGGTGTAAGTGGGAGCTTGAGAAGGCTTGACAACGAACGGACCGGCGAAGTTACCCCAGCAGTATGCAGTGCTATTGTTCGACGTTAGCAAGGGCGCATGACCATGTAGTGTGAAGCTTATGACTTACAAGACTAGCGCACTGGCCATTGACCGATGAGTGTAGCCACCCATGTTGGAAGAAATCGTGGTCAAAGCAACCGTGAAGCCGACAGACTGTGAGTTGACGAGCCAGAAACTGACCAGCCTGCCCCAAGTGTTGGATCGGGGCAGAAACGCCACCAAAGCGGCGGATACGGTGCAGAGAATGTTCGCAACAGTAGCCGTAGCTAGACGGGAGTTGGGCACATTGAGAATGACAGCACCACCAATCAACAACGACACAACCTGAACGGCGTCACCGACAGACTTGAGCTGAGTAGTCTTGGTCGTAGAAAAGCCGAGGTCACGAATGATGATTGTCGAGAAACTGTTGAGCACACCGTTGGGGATCGCGGCAGCGAAGACGGAGACGAAGATGAGGATGGCCTTTGGGTCCCAGAACGCAACGATGGCTTGCTTCCTGTCGAAGCTCTTGTTCTTGATACCTGTCTCATTGCCGGAGACGCGCTTGACGGCGATGATCCTCTGGCGCTTGTTGAGGAACCAGGCGTTCGATGGGGCATCAGGTAGAGCGAACCAGATGACGAATGACCAGAGACAAGTCACACCTCCGAGCTGTGTCATGTTTTAGTATTTGCGGCTCAAAGGCAATGACGAGACAGAAGGTGTTAGCTTACAATGTAGAAGATGAGTTCCCAACGCTCAGGAGTCATGTTGACCGGCAGCTCGGAAACACCCATGGAGATGTAACTGCCAACGATACCACCCCAACCGAGCGAACTGTACCAGATGCACTGACGCAGGGGGATCTCGCGACGGGTGTACCAGAAGCCAGTCATGAGGGTGAGACCAGGAGTCACAGCAGCTTCAAAGACGCCCATGATGAACCGAACGGCCAGAGCACTGGAGTACGTCCGGCACTGAGTAAGGATTATGACCGTGAGGCCCCAAAGCAGAATGCTGATAGCCATGACCTTCTGTGCCTGGAAGCGTCCAATCAACCAACCGCAAGGGTACTGGCCGAAGAAGTAGCCGGCGTAGATCATGGCAGAGAGGTAGTTGAACTGCAAACCCTCGAGACTCAGGGCCTCCTGGTACCCGAAGAGGTTGGCATAGTTGAGAGCAGTCTTGTCCATGAACTGGAGGGCTTGGGTGATGAGGAAGCACGGAAGGATGACCAGGTCGATTCGCCAGCGGACTTTGGTGGCTTCTTTGTCGGTGAATTGGAGATCTAGAGACTCAAGGTACTCTTTGTAGCCGACCGCATTCGTCTATATGGAAAAGAGCAAGTAAGCTTTCAAAATGTCCATGAGCTCTTGAAATGACTCTGCAGCGATCGCACTTACAAGGTTGCCCTCGACCTTTGCAGCCTTGAACTCATTCTCAGCCATGTTGGCCTTATTATCCAGCTCAATCTGGCCCGTCTCTTGATGTGAACCAGTCATCTTAGCGATCTCTTGGTAAAGCTAGGAGTCTTGCGTCAAGAAGAAACAACGTTGTAAGTGCGAGAATTGAGCTTGACAAAGGAAGGGATGAGTCGTGGTGTGCCAGGGTACGGGATTGAATGCAACCAGGCACGGCCTTGACTTTATCCTCTCCCTCGGATTCGCAAATCATTGTCCGGGGGAACGTGTCTGGGGAGAAACCTGGGGCTCCGCAGACGTGCACACTATTGGTGTTGTTAGCTGCGACTTAGACCCAAACTTGTCCTGTCGGTGACGCTCCGCTCGGCAAATCGCCGAACCGGCGACGAGACGATGCCGATCGTGAGAGGCGAACCCCGGAAATAGTAGCCACGAGGCGAAATACAGTCTTTCATGGGGTTGTGTTGAATTGCATAATGTGTAGTTTGTAATATCTGCAACCGATGATCGGCCTTTAGTTTATGGTAAGCTCATTACCAATTCCAACAGCTACGACCCAACTTCATCTCCTCCAACACAGGTCTTTGTCCAATTGTCATTCCCGGCAGGCTATTCCTTATACTCAATTAAGTTCATTCATTATGGGCTCTCTTGGCAACGGCGAGGATCAGTACCTTGCGAAGCCGAGTGGTGCATGCTGCCTCAAGGGCACACTCCACGAAGGCAAATCAAGAGGCACCTTCATCGATGTCGCCAGTGTGGAAACATACATCTCGAAACCTTCCACAGAAAAGGCTAACGGACATATTCTTCTCTACTTTCCCGATGTATGGGGTATGTTTCCGAATGGCCTGCTGATAATGGACGGGTTCGCCGATGCTGGCTATCTGGTGCTGGGCCTCGACTACTTCCGTGGTGTAAGTCAAATGACCACATACACAATCACGAACTTCATTGTTCAAGTTAAAGTACTAATTGACCTCCAAGGATCCTGTTTGGAAACACAGAAAGGACCGGCATGACAATAGTGATCCGGACTTTGACTACGAAGCATGGAAGCGCAAGCATATGGCTTTTGCAGATGAGCACGTACCAACCTGGGTAGACACAGTCAAGCAGGACTTCGGCACCCCGACAACAAAGTACGCTTGTGTTGGCTACTGCTTTGGCGCGCCGTATGTGTGTAATGAACTCGCCAAGGACACCGTCACAGTTGGTGCATTCGCCCACCCAGCGTTCCTCAAGGAGTCACATTTCCGCAAAGTTCAAAGTCAGTTTGTTATCCATTCTTCCCAATTGCTAATCAACGTCGAATTGAACTGACGTTTCTTACTTCAAGAACCTCTATTCCTGTCGTGCTCCGAGGTAGACCATACCTTCGACCTGCCCTCCAGGCGCAGAGCCCTCGATATCCTCCAGGGAGACCATAAGACCTGGCAGCTTCAACTATTCTCCGGCGTGCAGCACGGATTTGCTCTCCGTGGTGATCCAAAAGATCCTTATCAGCGTAAGTTTGGATCTTGAGTGTCTCATATTCGCCCGGTCTGCCTACGGCTGCTAATAACTTACAGGCTACGTTAAAGAACAATCGCTCAAAAGCATTGTTGAATGGTTCGACTTTTGGTTGTCACAGTAGATTTTTTGGTCGGCATTTACATGTATTCCAGCTTTGTATCAACATGTTCTATTTCATTCTGAAGTCGCTATTATACTTCATCCCACCGTGCTGGCGATGCATCGTTAGATGACTTACTGCGAGTGTACATGAGGCTCAACTGTGACAAAGTCATAATGCACCGCTCATCCTTTGTCTCTATTAGGGATCTTGTTGCGAAATACCTGCACTGGCAGGGGTATAGATGTTACAGCGCTTATTTGGCGCTGAAGGGCTGAGCATCCCTACCAGATGCAGCTTGCAACGGTCGCAGGGGCGGCAACATGCATATGGACCCCGCGCGCTTCACGTTCACACATGGAGCGCCTGATTTTGACATGGAGACACTTTTCTGCGCACGAGAGTACGAAGAACCAAGACGTCTGGCCTCTTGGCTCTGTCGCCCAGCCGCTGTGCCATGGATCCGGCCTCCATTATCGGTGTCGCTGCGGCCAGTCTGCAGTTCGTCGAGTTCGCATCCCGGCTCTTCACAACAGGATGGAGGGTCTACAAGGACGCAGATGGCCGGAGCGTAGAGATCACAAGTCTTTCGATCGTGCAGCAAGACTTGGCACGGCTGACGAAAAACATCGATGCGGCTGTCGCAGCAGATCCTCGAAATGCGAACGGCACGCAGAAAGATGATCTTGCGCTCAGGAGCCTATTAAGTGAGGTGAACAACATGGCTGAAGAGATCAAGAGGGTTCTGCCGAGGGCTAGTCGACATTTCGAGACGATTGCTAGTACGGATGAGTCGAAGCAGCCAGAGACATTGGGAGAACAGCCCAGTTCAGCACCGTTGGTCGGGAAGTGGTTTCGAATCGCCCTTGAGCAGGTGTTGAAAGCTCACGAGATCAAAAGGCTGAAGGAGGACCTGGCTAGCCTTCGGACGAGAATAGTCCAGGAGCTCACAGCGTCGATATGGTATGTTTTCCGTACGCTGGAACATTTAGGCGATCCGCGATGCTCACTTATCCAGGGTTGAGGTGCGAGACACGAAACAATGGGAACACCAATTCAATAGCAAGCTTGACGAGGTGCTTTCTGCTGTAAACTCAGCCAACGGAGCCGATCAACTGGGAGGACCCAAGGTCGACAAATTGCTTGCGGGAAAGGAGCTTATGGATACCAGTCCAGTTGTCAGGCAGACTGCAACGGAGAAGCAGATCATACGCCGAATTTGGGATCCTTCGTGGCACTTTGATGAACCGATTCTTCCGACTTATACTGAACAGGCGCCGGGCATTGATCCCGATCTCAAGGCACAGATTGCTGAAAACGCTCTACTACGATTCCATTAAGCACCGCGAAGAGGCTATCGCAAACACCTTTCGATCGACATATGAATGGGTCTTCTCGCATGACAAATTGGAGTCTGAGTTGAAAGAGTCTATACGCCAGGATATGTCGGATTGGCTGTGCGCCACAGACGAGAGCAAATCTCGCCTCCCGTTCTGGATCACGGGCAAGCCTGGCTCTGGAAAGTCTGTGTTCATGAAATTCATTTTCAATCATGAAGCTACATCGGAAGGACTTCAAAAGTGGGCAGGCACTGGGCCTCTTCATAGAGTCGGCTTCTATGCCTGGAAACCTGGCACTGACATGGGCAAGTCGCGGGAGGGCTTGATGCGCTCCATCCTATACCAAGTCCTTACACAAGATCCTGGACTTACAGCAGCAGTCTGTCCGCGGCAATGGACTCTGTTCCATCTGATTCGAGCACACCCAGAGAAGAAGTGTCCCGCCTGGAATGAAGATAAGTTGACCGAGTCACTTCGTCTACTGCTCAAAGAGGTGGAGAGACGTGGCACCAAACTCGCAGTATTTATCGACGGATTGGACGAATTTGTTGAGCCTCCGATGGAGCTCTGCGAACTGATTTTGGAACTGTCTCAGAGCCCGTCGACAAAGATCTGCGTTGCCAGTCGACCTTGGTCTCAATTCCGAGATGCATTCGCCCAATGCTACGTCACAGAGCTCCATCTCGTCACGAAAGAGGATATGCATGCCTACGTCTTTGGCAAGTTTGAGGGGCTGCCAGCTTTCCAGGACCTCAATAATGGCTACGTCGATGGGGGCAATTGCCTTCTTCGCAACGTACTGGAGCGGGCACAGGGTGTTTTCCTATGGGTTACACTCGTAACAACAACGATATTCGAGAACCTGAGTTGCGGTGCTGGGTTTGAAGAGCTGCAGCAGATACTCGATAACATGCCTCCAGAGATCGAAGGTCTGTACGATGCGATTTATGACTCCATACCGACCTCGCAGCGCCAACATGCAGCAGCCATGCTCCGGATCTTTGAGGCTGCGATGCATCCACTACACTGGTATCCGCTGTGGCTAGCCGATGAGGTTCGCTGCGACGTCAAAGAGCTCCCCATGTCAAAATGGATTCCACGTCCCGAGAGAGACAGGCTCATCCCAACCCTTCGTAGAAGAATCACCGCACGGACACGTGGAATCTTGGAGTTCACACAGGACACAGGCTTCGTTGAGTGTTTACATCGCACAGCCTCAGAGTGGCTAAAGATGCCTCATGTCAGCGAGAAGCTCCACCTACAAAGTCCAGAGGGTTTCGACCCGTACGCAAGTCTCTATTTCTCGGGCCTCATCACCGCGCGGCAAGATCCGTATTCACCGACTCGACCGTACAGACAGGGTCTGGCAATTGCACTCCTCTACGGTTCATTTGCCGATGCAGAGCACACGACTACCATGGTAAGACACATGCTGGCAGTTCATGATACAGCCCAAGCTGGGCGTGCTTTGCTAGTCCAGGCAATACAACATACCTGCGGCGAGTGGGGCATGGCTCGCTTCGTTATGTGCTGGTACAAGGAGCGGCCCCGGGACTTCACACAAGCTCTGACGAAGCAAGAATCCTCAATAAACATGCTAAAGGCCGCAATCACCAAGGATGCCTTGAAGGAAGCCAGTTCATGGCATTTTGCCGTGGACACTCCAGCATCAGACGCCGAAAGACTCCGACTAGTGGATTTCCTACTGTGCAAGGCGCGTTATGGCTGGGGTTTACAAGCTGTCGTCACCGAGAAACTCCAAGAGGCTGAGAAAAGTGAGGACAAGCAGAACATGGAGTATTTTCGAAAGGTAGAGGGTTTGTTGAAAGCACACCCACCGAATCTGAAGGACTTTGCGTGGCGACTGCTGAAAGGTTCATCTACCTTCTAAAGCTATTGAGGCCATGTATACTGAGTGAGACCTTATACCCACGCCGCTGCCTACTGTATTCCTCTACTTCAGGGAAATATCAAGAAACCAATGTATTTAGATCTGTCTCATGACTTCTTCGATGGTTGCCTTGCTCTGGACTTCGTTCTGCTTGAACGCCTCCAAAGCCTCATATAGCGCTCTCTTCGCGACCTCGTCGCCCCTAATCGCCTTTTCCAAGGCCTCACCATTATTGCGCAGGTAGTCAATTTCGGTTGATGCTAAATCGCCATTCCAGTCGGCTGCGGCAAGGGGGTCTATTGCAGCCAGACGAGCAAGACGCTGAGACGGAATGCCAGGACCTTCAGCACTCTCACCAGGAGGTGGGTTCTTCTCCAAAGACAGCAAAGATAGCTGGAGGAGAATATCCTCTGGGATGGTAGCGTGCTGACATCCTAGTTCGCCCATAGTCATGGCTTCTCGCGCGGACTTGAAGCTACATGTTAATCATTTGTTAGAAGGAGAACTATGCGATACTCCAGTTCGCTGGAGTGTCCTTACCTGGCAGGCTTTAGCAGCGGTTGCTGCTCTCCGGTCTCCTTGGCAAGTCGCTCGTAAGTCTGCATAATCTGGACCATTCTCGGCGTCATCGGATGTTGAAGGCCTGGATCGTCAACGTCCGGCCAGAGGCTTGAGTCCAAATGATACCAAGGCACTAACATGTTTCCACCAGAGTCAGTCGAAATGTCTTAAAGAAGTCAAGATTACACTCACAGTTGTAATACGGGCTAACGGATAGACAGCCAGCCTGGCTAGCAGCAATAGCCTGAGCAAGGCAAAAGAGAGACGTCCCTAAAGTTCGAATGCCTTCTTTCAACAAAATTGGACTTGCGCACAGAGCTGGACCAGTGCACGGGATCTTTATACAGAAACGATGTTTCCCAATGCCGACTTTCTCGAGTTCGGCTGCGTACCCTCGTGCATGCTCGACGATCTTATTGGTGTCGTAAGCTGCAAAAGCTGAAGACTGGAGCAGTACTCGGCCGTGTATGTTCTCAATGTTCTTCGAACACAGCAATGCGCTCTATTGAGACCAAAATATGCATTTTTAGTACTGCGCAGAAGAAATTCCGGCTGTGTCTCAACATACCATCCTATTGAGAATCGCTTCCCAGCCGGCCTCCTTATAATCCTTTACCGCAGTGAGGAACATGTCTCTGTTTCCGGGTAAGATCATTTGTTCGTACACCAGGCGCTGATTGCTTGTTTGATCGACGGGCTTGAAGGGTAGCAGCTTGCGTGCTTCTTTTGGGTCCATGCAGTCGATGTCTATGTTGACTTGGGACGTTGAGTCAGGTTTGTGTTCGTCCCGGTGTATTTGCATAGCAAAGTTACAGTAGGTACGTACGTTGCTGTGATAGCATATCCAGCCATGTCTTTGGTTCCTTGCGGTTCTGCATTATAGCCGGGAGAGTGTACAATTTTGAGTGTTTTGACTTTTCGGGTAATGTATCTCTTGGTCACACGTGCGGAGGAATATGTTTATCTATACAAAATGTGAGATTGTATCCGACAATTATAGCTGATTGCGTCTTCCCTTTCCCAGGCTGGTTCTCCTTGGTGCACACCACTGTGATCTGCCGGTACTGCACAGTTCCCTTTGTGAGTGGGGTGCCACACCAGTCGAAGGCATTTATGCCACGGTGGGAACTGGAAAGACACTTGCATTGCCGATCTGAACTTCGTGTCGCGTAGCATTCTGTACAGTTCCAGCGCTGCTACGTGATTCGTCGGGGGCCATAGCCAGAGATCTCTATCCTCCAATGCGTCACTCTCGAGCTACTTCTCAGGGAACTGCGCAGGAGCCTGCTCGATTTCGGATACTGGTACAGATACCCGCTTGACTTATGTTGAATGGTCGCCTCCTAATGCTAATGTTTGCTTCGAGAGCGGTGGGCGGGATCCACGGCCCGTGCTTTCTTACGTAGGATTATTGGCTCGGCATTCGACAGAGCCTGCTTAAGTAGAAAGAAAGGCGTCCTCTTCTTTAGATAGAGCCTTGGGACTCGGATTCGAGTTACTGTTGGTCAAAACGTCTCCGGACTTTTTGAGTGTCTCGAAGACTAGAGTGTGTGCAAACTATTGAGTGGTTTGAGAGTATATGCCAACAGCCTCTTCATCAATAAATTGTACTAGCTGCTGCGCTAGCTGACGGGGAAATCAAGAAATTGAGGGAGAGTCGAAGGCCAATCATATGGTAATCCGTCATCTTCAGTCCAGCTCTCAACAGAAAAGTCCATAGCCGGTAAAGGGACTTCGAGTAATGTGGTTCCCGTATCTTGTAGTGGTATGAAAAGTGCCGCGTTAGAGCCTGAAGGCGGGAAAGACTCAAGCTCAGGTGGTGTCAGGAGAGGTGCCTGGGATTCAATTGGCAGAGCCATATCCCACATGTCAGAGCCTTGCAATTTGGTGTTCGGTATTTGGGGTAGATGAGTGTCAGTAGCCATCGCTGAAGCATGATGAGCATCTTGAAATTGTGTCGGCTGGTGGTTTGGATCGTCAGGTGATGACGATGATGTCGTTTGGTCATGAGCTCGCGATTGATCAGCCTTCGAAGACGACGACTCACTCCCAGGTCGTCGGCCGGCCCAAATCTCGCCAAAATCTGAAGGGAATTCCGAAGATGTCTCGTTTTCGACGTTCATCAATTGAGCCATGGCTTCCGTAACATGCGAAGGCTTGGCTGGTGGACTGTCCAGCTTCCCCTGCTGCTCACGAAGAACACGAATTTCGGAGCAAAGTTGCTCATTCTCTGCCAGTAGACGATGCATATCCCTCGCTGCGGAAATACAAAGGTCGCGGCGGTTCTGGAGATGCTGAATGCTCTCTTTGACAATGAGGTTCTTGTTCAGGCGCTTTACGTGAGCGAGCGCAGGCACCAGGCGAGCTAGACTCTTAAAAAAAACTTCATCTTAGTATTTGAACGCAGGATTGGGGTTATGGTACTGATGAAATATGCAATCTCACCACAAAGTCACTGTTCAGATCTCGGCGGCGCTCTTTCTCGTAGGCTAGGTTTCGCGCCGTGACATCGGGTGGCAAGGGACGAGCGCGGTCGGCGTTTCTGAGCCCGCGGCTTCTCTTGCCCTGTCGAACCGCCTTCTCTTGTTTCGCCATCGGTTGTCAATACTTTGAAGATGTAACTGCGTGGAATGATGAAGAGGAAATGGGTGAGACTGACGATCACAGGTGGGTGAAAGGGCCAAAGTAGGACCTACGGACTTAGTCATTTGAGGGGCGCACCTTCTCTACCATCAGCTGCCTGGCGCAACGGTGATGTCACCTGCCTCTCCGTCTACCTCTTCCATCCTACAATCCATGGTCTGCAGTAGGAGTCAAGAACCACATTTACTGTATAATTAATATAATTACCCCAAGTGAAAAAAGTTGGGGCGGCATTTCGTCTACGCACTTGCCAGCTTACTACCTCACTTTAAGGTAGCAAGGTATTGGTGCATGATTGAAATGGGGCAGCTAGAGCTCAAGGTTCCAAGCCCTGGATTTATGACTACTACATAGTAAGCAATCAAATAAATAAAACTGCTTGATCGGGAACCAGGGTGAGCTGCCAACGCCCTGTATCATGATTAGTCCGTCAAAAGATAGTCGTAATACCTCCATCTACAAGAATATCCGCTCCCGTAATATAACTCCCAGCACCACTCGCCAACAACACAATAGCACCAGTAAGCTCCTCCGGCTCACCCATACGACCGTACGGATTTCGCTCAGCCCATATCGACCGATGTCCAGCCAACCAGTCTCCCTCATTCAAGACCGTGTTGATGTACCCGGGGCTGATCGTATTCACTCTGATCCCATACCTAGCCCACTCAGCCGCTAGCGAACCCTTGACTGAGAGTAGGGCAGCTTTGGACGCGTTGTAATGCACCTGAGGTTGTGGGAAGTTGGCGGCGTGCGCTGAGATACTGGCGGTGAGGATGATGCTGCCTCCTGTGCCACGACTGGCCATGGATTTGGCGACGGCTTGGGCGCAGAGGAAGGCACCAGTTGTATTGACCTCGAACATCTTCCGCCAGTCGTGTGGTGTAAGATCCAGGGCGTGCACGGCGTGTGTGATGCCGGCAAAGCAGAGAAGTAGGTTGACTGGGCCAACACTGGCTTCAGCCTGGTGAACAGCCTCAGTCACCGAGTCTGCATCTGTCACATTAACCTTGTTAAAGGTAATGACGGCATCAGGGAAATCTTTTTGCAGGTCTCGAATTGTCGACATGGCCTCATCGTGGTTGAGATCAAAGATGGCGAGCCCTTGGAGACCGTGCTCCAGCAACGCTCGGCAGGCGACTGAGCCGATGCCTCCGCCACCACCCGTCACGATAGCATTTCCCGTGACGGCAAAACGATTCCGAGCTCGTTCGGCAGGAGAAAGGTTGGCGGGAATTGGTAGCGGAGCTGCAGTTTTGGACGTGGCCGAGCCGTCACTCATCTGCATCGACGGAGGCTGCGTCTTGAGTCTCCGAGCCCCTGGTGCGTTCTCGTTCGACATGTTGTAAGTTATCGTGAACCGTTGACTCTATTTTGACTTCAAAACGTTCAAATCGAAATGGGACGTGGACAAGGAGTGGATTGTTCTCGAGACAGTTTTAGCAAGTGGAAGGCTCGACCTTATCAAGGGTCAAGACTGATCTCAAAATCCCATCCATCAAGGATCGGAAACGACGGCATGACATAGCGCGAGCACGCATACTGCCTTACGGCACTGCGCAGTTCTGTGCGTGAAAGTCGCATGTCCCATGTTCAACCTCAGTCTGTTTCCTGGGGTGGATTGGGAACTGTACAGGGCAGCTACTAGTACTAGTAGGTAGTTCCCCGCAGTGGGTCGGGTTGGGAACTGTGCAGTTCCCAAAACTTAAAAGGCCTCATCAGTACCATCGATGACATGACGCAGGAGCATGTACATGTACATTTTCGTCTAGTAATGGTGGAATACCGAGCTAATGAATGTACACATGGCACATGGCGTTGGACAGGACAGGACAATTCCCGCTTCATCCATTCCCCGCCCTCACCTGTTCCGTCGTGCTTGCAAGACCAGTCTTAACTGTGGTCTAGGTTGTAGGGAACCCGAACACCACCTAGGCTGGACATGGCATGCTATCTAATAGCTCCAACGACAAAATGCACGGCCCAGGATCTTGCCGAGTCTGTATTATGATGGAAAAGATCCGGGGCCGAATCTCAATGAGACAGCTATGTGCTTTCATGCCGCAGCTGTCAATTATGAGAGCGATTATTCGGTGGCAGACCGCGGCGATTGACCGAGATCTCCCCCCACCGGACCTCTTCACTTAGACGAAAAAGAGCTTACAAGTATGCCAACTTGTATATTAATAACGCAATCAATATCACAAGACAAAGAAAGCGACTTGAGTTTGGGGACCGTATAATCACTTCAAGAAGCTGCGGCAGTTCACAACTCTTACTTACCTATCCAGTTCTTACCTCTTGTAACACTCGCTCTCATCACACGATCCACGAATACTATACATCCATCTCACAATCAATATGAGAATTCCATACGTTCCTAACCCTCCCCGGACCGAAACCGCCGAGGATGCCGCCATAGTCGCCCGCATCGCAGCCCGTCGATCACCACGCCCACTTCAACCCCTAGACCTTGCCCTCTTGCACTCCCCAGCCATTGCCGACGGCTGGAACTCCTTCGTCGGCGCTATTCGGACACAGACCACGGTGGCAGCTGATCTACGCGAGCTTGCTATTTCGCGTATCGCCGTCGTCAACCAAGCATGGTATGAATGGGGACATCATGCGCCTCTGGCAGTTGCTGCGGGCGTCGAGGAGGCTGCCTTGGAGTTGATCAAGTCTGAAACTCCCCTGCAGGAGAAAGACCTCCGGGTTGCCTTCACTGATGAACAAGTGGCAGTTCTGTTGTTGACGGATGAGATGACGAGGAATGTTCAAGTCTCGGACGCAACATTTGATGCCGTCAAGGGATTCGCTACTGACAGAGAAGTAACAGAGCTTGTAGCTACAGTACGTCAAAGTCAACGATCACGTTCCACTTCTTATTACTCTCAATTCGGAGCTGAACTGAGCTGACCTGAATTACAAGATTGCGTGTTATAACTGTGTCAGCCGCTTCTTAGTGGCTTTGGATGGTAAGTTGCATTTTAGCTGTGACTCTAATGATATCGTAAAGAACCATTATGAGCTTTGGTGACTGTCACTGACTTGCAAGTATAGTTGGTGAGCGGAATGGCACAAAGCCTTCATAGTCTTACATTCAAAAGTCTATAATTAAACAGTCTATAATTAAACAGAGCTATCAGCGTTAATTGGCTCGGAATACACTTGCACTACTCGAGGCTGTCTTGGAATGGATGCTTCGTTTCCGCATCTGCTTTACTTACAAGTACCAGTACCACCATCTCCGCCATCGCCGACTCCCCAAAGTGCCCTGGCATTATCCCTGAAGAGTCTCTGTCTCAACTTCGGATCTCCCTCAGTCAGATCCAACAGGTGTTTCACCCAAGGCTTGATATTCAGTCCATCAAAACGCGTATGAGGCCAATCCGAACCAAACACCGTACGCGTAGGCCCGAGACGAAGTATTTCGAGAGTGATTGGGTCAACGTCATCATAAGTGGTAGAGTTCTCCAGCTTGGTGAGTCTGTACGAGCCGGAGATCTTGACGTAGATTGTGCCTTTCTCGAGAAGACGTGCGAGAGACTCGAAGCCCTTGATCTTGTAGGGATCGACAGGCCTATTGGTCTTTTCTGGGAGGACTGGATCACCGTGGTGGTCAAAGGCGATTTTAACGTTGAGCTTGGGTAAGACGTCCTCGATGAGTGGGATAGTCTCCATCTTGACGTAGAGCTGCAAAACCCAGTCGAATGGTCGAATAATGTCTGCATATGCCTGCAACTCCTTGACGAGTGCTTCCTCATCAACCTCATCCGCGTAAGTGACCAAGTTGACACGAACGCCCCGCACTCCAGCCTCATGCCAGGTCTTTAGCTGCGACTCTGTGACATTATCGTGGTCGAAAAGGGCAATACCCCTTGCTCTATCGGTGCCGTATGCCTGGAGGGAGTCTAGCATCAATGACATGTCGAGTCCATGAGTGGTCGACTGTACAAAGACAACATGCTCGCACCCAATACTGCTTTCGAAAATGGCGTTGTTCCAGACAGTGTATACACCAGGTGTGTATGGGTTCTCAGGGTTGACGGGGTAGCGTTCGGGATCCATGACATGGAGATGAGAGTCCCACGAGTCTGGAGGCATGCGAGGATCTGCCCCGCAGGAAACATTAGCGGCCCTGGCTTGGAGACTTCTAGGCACGAGATTTTCTCTGAATGCCGGCTTGGCCAGGACGGTTGGGAGGCTTGCCAAGAGCATTGCAGAAAGTGGTGACAGAATCATACTGAACAAGGCCTGTAGTGGGGAGATTTTTGGATTCTATGCGAATAGAGGTACAGAGAGCTCTTTGGCAACAGACATACGGCTTCATTTATAGTGGCAGAGTCTTGACGCATCTTAAAGGCCACCTGGGCAACTCTCCGAGCTTGCGTAGCTGATCAATCCCCGACTTGGTCATTCCCATGAATTGATCTAGGATGAACATTCGTGTCCCCGCAATCTCACATGAGTCTACATATGCTTAACTCCATGCGTCGACGAGTAAAATTGCCCTCTACAACGTCATACATGGGGCCTGTGGTCAGTCTTTCGGAGGCTCACTCCATGCCGGTGCACCTCCGCGGCCGTTTGCCGACCGGCCTTGCAAGCCCGGGAGAGCTCGACGAATCTGCGCTTTTAAATGCATCTCGTATTGTGCGGAAAGTATCCTGATCGTCAAAACTTAATTCTGAAAAGACAATAGCCTCTGCGGTGAGGTGGGCGAAGCTTCAAAGTTCCCCATGGGGCCGCATACTGAACATGACTCGGCGATACCTTCCAAGCCGGAAGCTAGGCATCTGCGATGAACGCATGAATAAACCATGGCAGAAAGCGGCCCCGGTTTGTATTCTTCCTTAATATCCAAAGAGAGCCCTGAAGAATCTATATAAGGCTTGGCAGGTACTAGTACGAACACTTGTAGTTGAAGCCGCTGCGTCTGCATCGTTGACGAATACTTTGCTGCCCCATTCCCGATACTACAAAATTAAGAGCTCCAATTGTCGTGACAAGATGGGAATTCATCATCTTCTTACAGGGTCGTATACCACGACCAAGCTCTGGCTACTCACCTTCGACACCGTAGCCAAAACGCTGTCTCTCAATGGCACCGTTCCCGGCTTCGGCTTACACCAATATGTTACCGCTAATGCTGCACGCGACAGGGTATACGCAACGACTATGAGCGAGCCGCCACGTCTCTTCTCGTGGAGTGTATCAGATGACTTTACTTTTGAACACCTCGATACGGTCAACGTCAGTAAGTGTGATCTTCACTTCGCAAACACAAGCTTCCAAATAGATGACCTTGGCTGAGACTTGCTGTTAGCTACTTCATCTTGCTACTTATCAGATGATGGTGAATTCGCCTATTCGGCTGGAGGTCCTGGTGCTCGTATCAACGCCCTAACCGACGATGGAAGTCTCGGTGAGGAGGTTCAGGAGATGCTATACGTGCCGAAAGAAGATATTGAAGACGTGAACAAGACTCGCTCTGCAGTCGTAAGTCTCCGGTGTCAATCGTGTCAAGTCATTTATGAAGCCATGGTTAACAGTGGTGCTTAGTTGTATGGCGCTCATGCATTCGATGTGAACGTAAACCGTAAGGGCTTTGTCCCTCACCTGTAAGTACTACGCAAGTCCCAGTGTGTACAGCCTTCCTGACCTCTCGACACAGCGGTTGGGATGCCATCTTCATGTACGACATTGCGGAGAACGGCACCAGTGACTTATTGTCTATCAACCTTAGCCCTGAAGTCGGTGATGGGCCACGAAACTCCTTGTCCTCTCCGGACGGCAAGCGTCTCTATGTTGCGAGTCCTGTAAGCCGATAGAAACACACAGTTCAACCTAACAATGTTATGCACAGATCACGGAACACTGTAGGCATATTATTTGTGGTTACTGTTTCTTATTCCCTTACTAAGTAGCTGCATAGCCCAATATCTCGATGTCTACGACGTCCACGACACAGAACTTGAACACAGTCAAAGAGGCAGCGTCATTCCCGATCGTAAGTACCCAAGATTCCCCCAATTTGACTCTCATTCAACTGACGCAATTGGAAGATGTTCGTGGCCAGTATACATATCGTAGCAACACAGTCCAATACTCCCGCGACGAGAAATATCTCTTCGCCAGCACCCGAAGCTGGAACAACACCGAAAAAGTCAACGGCTGGGTCGCCGTATACGAGCTCAATGATTGCGGGTACTTCAAGGATGAGAAACCGGTTGTTCTTTACGAAGCGCCGTTACCTCTTGGTTCTGCGGCTGGACTTCGAGTCGCCTTCTGGGAGGACGAGAAGGACGACGATGGCTTCGATGATTACATGTATCTCAGTGATACATCTGAGGGGTGTATGTTTGTCCTGGGATGGTCTGCTGACCGGGTTGCGCTGGAGAAGGTGGCTGAGTATTGCTACCCTGGTGATGCTGCACCGTACGAGGCTGTCTGGCTTGACTAGAGCGCATCGTCAACAGTTGCCGATGATCTGGATCAAACGTGATAAAGTCAGGTATGTAGCGGTATTGTTGCCGGGAAAGGAGCGCCGCGCTCAAGCTGTTCTGGTAGCGAGGTAGCAGAATGACTCCGCCGCTTTTGAGAGCACTGGAAATTCTGTTGCATAATTCTGGATTATCGGCCTCGCTCAAGACGTGATCTTGTCGAGCAGTCCATACACCAAATGAGTCTGCACTCTGCAGCCCTCACCTTGTCTCGTTGCCCTTCTATAGCCAGGTCTCAAGAATTGTTCAGCTGTCTCTGGATCCAACTGTCCTGCGCTCTGTTGTTTCAGGAGCCTGTATGCTGTTTGGCAATCAGTCGTTGACTCGCCATCTAGCGGTGCCGGGAAGTCCTCCTTGTCGCTCGCCTCTGCACCTGGTCCATCGTCAGGGCTCGGTCGGCAGCAGAATACCCCATCAGCTTTGTTTGCTGTAGCTGGCTGAGTATTTGGTGCGTCATTAAGTGGCCGCAGTGCTTGAGGTGACACTGTAGGCTGGTGAACAGGAGGCAGCGGTTGTAGAGCTTGCTGCGGCGCCTTCGCCATTTGCAACTCCTTGTTTTCTCTCCTCAATTCCTCAATGATCTCATTGGCAGACCTCAGGCTAGCTTCTAAGTCTGCGACTTTGGCCTCAAGGTCTGTGATGCGTGTCTTGACCCGTTCGCGATGCCGACGCTGGTTATTTCGCACTCTGATTGCATCTTCACTAGGCGGCGTGTCGTGCAGGGACCACGAAGTCACTATGCCACCAGGACTGTCACCCTTGGCGGTGGGTTTTGTGATGCGAGCTGGTGCATGGCTCATGCTGCTAGGATCCTGGATGCAAGGCTCGATGACAACGGAGGAATGCCGGATGATGACGGGAGACGGGCCGGGATGTAGATGAGTGAAAAGGGCGATATGTCACTCCGGGTGGAGACGCTGTGAAATGTTCGACTCTCCACCACAAACACGACCCGAAGTCCGGGCTCTTGCTTTCCACCGCAAATCCCGATATGAGAACAACTTCCATGCACGCAATATATTCATTCCTTCTATTGAGCTCACTGTGGTAGGAAATGCTTTCTTATCAAGTTCAAGCATGTTCATTCCGATCCCAAATCGCCCCGGAACGGTCATGTAACTTGGACGCTCTCATCACCTCCGAACGACGCTATGCCCAAGTGGGTGATATGTCACTTCAACGGGACCAGGAAGTGCGAGTCGGTCAGTGGATTGTGCCAGTGGTCAACTTTGTCTCTCCCTCATATGTTGTCTATGACCATACAGAAGCTTCGAACTCATCCATGAGCTCCACATACTCCTGCCCGGCCTTGACCCAGCCCTTGATTCCACCTGTAAGGATCATGCTCTGAGCTCCTTGGTACTCTTGTTCAGCGAGGTAATCCCCAAACCAGCCGGCCGCACGTGGGCCTCTACCGTTGCACGATCCTATACAATCACAGTATGAGAATTGGCAGACGAATCATCGTGGGTGAAGCTTACCGCAGTAGAAGATGACTTGCTTGATGCCAGCTGCCTTGACCATCTGGAAGATGGCAGGTCGTGTAGGATAAAGGCTCTGAGCTGGGAAGTTGACAGAGCCTCTAATTGTGCCGCCCTAAGCACGCATCAGTCTATAAGTTCTTGAATTCACAGTGCAGGAAGTGGCTACCTCAAAGTCGTTGCGTCGAACATCAACCAGGACAAAGTCACGCCCTGCCACTTGGCTGGGATCCTTCAACATCACCAGCAGGTCTTCGCGCGACACCTCGCCCGGTGTATACTTCGGCGCAGGGTACTTGGCATGCCACGGGGCTTCCGAAGTCGTTGACTGTTGTGTGTCTGCCATATCTGCAAGAATTCCGGAAGGACGATGTGTATAGTACAGGAGCAAGTTGAAGATCAGATGAGTGCGGGGTGATGGGGATCAGACTATGTAGACGACCAATTGGCAGTGGGCCAAGTAACCACAAGAAAGTGAGCAGAAGAAACTTAGAAAAAGTTTAAGCACATGAATCAGATATCTCTTCAGGGTTTCTGGCTTTGTCAACCGGTGCCTGTGGGGGCTATGTCCCATTTCCGCCACGGCAGAGAGTACAAGAGCCAGCCGGTCCCGTCCCCGGCAACGTCCCGCTCCTCCGTTCCCATCCCTTGTACATCCAACCTTAATTTTCGCAGGACATTTGTGAAGGCGTCAATTCTACGCTTTTATACACTTTAATATGAACGAAAAACCACAAGACCTCGCCCAGGCTCATGCTGGTGCTGACACCACTCTGGCCGACGTCGAGAAAGCACCTCCGACACGAGAGCTACCTCCATCACAGAGCACGTCAGATGGAGATGCAACCAACAAGTCCGCCTTCAAGTCATTGGGCCTGCTCGACAGGTTCCTTGCCGTTTGGATCCTACTGGCCATGATCATTGGCGTTCTGCTCGGGAACTTTGTCCCAGAGACAGGACCAGCGTTGGACAAGGGCAAGTTTGTCGGTGTATCGGTGCCCATCGGTAAGAAATCCTACATTCTTGTGGTATGCTTCGAGATACTGATCATGGTTTCACAGCTGTCGGCCTACTTGTCATGATGTACCCGATCCTCTGCAAGGTTCGCTACGAGTCGCTGTTCGAAATCATCAAGCATCCGGGTCTGTGGAAGCAGATTCTCTTCAGCGTCATCGTCAACTGGATCGTTGCTCCGTTCCTTATGGTGAGCATGGTCAAGTCCCATCGCACAAAAATATTGGGTGTTGTTGACACTTTTCGCAGCTTGCCCTTGCTTGGGCCTTCCTTCCAGACAAGACTGATCTCCGCACCGGCCTTATCCTCGTGGGCTTGGGCCGATGTATCGCCATGGTAAGTAATTATTTGGACAAGTCTGTAAACAATGCTGATTCTGTTAGGTTCTTATCTGGAATGGTCTTGCCGGAGGTGATGCCGAGTATTGTGCAATGCTCGTCGCAGTCAACTCGATCCTGCAGATCATCCTCTTCGCACCTCTCGCGATCTTCTTCATCCGTGTCATCAGTCACGAGTCCAGTGGCGACGATATCTCCTACTCAGTCGTCGCAACCAGCGTCGCAGTATTCCTCGGCATCCCTCTCGCTGCTGCCATAGTCACGCGTTTCGGTCTGCGAGCAACCGCCGGCCCAGTCTGGTTCGAGCGCGTGTTCCTCAGATGGGCAGCACCTTGGTCACTGATCGGTCTGCTCTACACAATCATCGTGTTGTTCGCGTCAAAAGGCCATGCTGTGGTGCATCAAATTGTGAGTGTTGTTAGGGTCGCTGCACCGTTGTTGGTGTACTTTGTGGTCATTTTCTTTGCGACTTTGGCCGTGACGAAGAAGCTTGGATTCGGCTATGAACTGGCAACCACGCAGAGCTTCACAGCGGCCAGTAATAACTTCGAGCTGGCTATTGCAGTGGCTGTTGCAACTTACGGGCAAGATAGTGATCAGGCACTTGCTGCGACCGTCGGGCCTCTCATTGAGGTGCCGGTCCTGCTAGGTCTTGTCTATGTCGCACGCTTTGCCGCCATACGCTGGTCTTGGAATGAGCACAATTAGAGAGAAATCACATAAATCGAATCGAAGCAAGCCATGATGTAGTGTTTCATCCTATTGGTCAATGTCGCGACGACGCTGTAGTGATAGACTGCCTGCCTTCGGGCTTCACGTGACTAGATGTCAAACATCGTATGACGACAAGACAATGCCAGTCACGTGATAACCTCGGCCCCAGCATTGACCAATTGCGTCCTTGCCATGACCACTTCTGAAATCATAGCCGAGTACCCAGCGAACCTCTCTTCAAGCTTCCCTCTTCCGACCTCCTACCACGACCACGATAATACCGCCACCACAACCCGATCCACGACCCCTCGAACATCCGTCACAATGTCCGCCCGTGTCGCCGCCCGCCGTCTGTTTACCACCTCCGCTCGTCGCTTCCAGGAGCACGAGAAGCAGGAGCTCAAGCGCGAGACTAAGCGCAACCCCGAGCTTATGGTGCGTCATAATCTGCGATACGGTCGCTGAGCGAGGATAATTGATTAAGGGTTGGAACTAACTTGTCTGATGCGCTAGATCCTCGGTGGTGTCATGGTCTTCGCTCTCGGTGGTGCCGGTCTCTACTTCGGTAAGCTTTAGCCCCCGAACTCGAAGCAGTCTCACGATAGCTTCACATTCGCGATTCCTTATACTAACCACCCTCCAGGCCGCTCTCCCACTAGCTCTACCTCCGAGTCTCCCGTCCACATCGCTGAGGGCGGCATGCCCTGGGACTCCGACACCCTCGGCAAGTACAAGTACCACCCTGGTGGTGACCCGTCCAAGGCTCCCCGCGACGCCCCCAGCGCCCTCAACTCCGTCGTTATTCCCAAGGTCACCGTCTCCAAGGAGATGCACGAGCAATTCAACAAGTGGGGCAAGGAGGGCTACCCTTAAATCCGCTCCACGTCAGGGAGTTGTATGGAAAATGAGGGGAGTCTTGGAGAGCGAGAAAGGATCGCAATAAATGGATGGCACACGCTTTTGAGCCGCTACTGAAAGGAAGAATATAAACAGAGGGGTGCTGCGTTCCTGTGTAGTTGTATCATTGTCGAAAAACGGCATTACCACAGCAAATTTCTTACATGTTCTGCATAGCCTTGTGCGTTGTTGATGTGCATCAACTGATGACAGCCAGGTTGTAGTGAATTTTGGACTATGTCAAAGCTGGCTCCAGCGGCAGCAGCTCATGTCCCGGAGGCAGTGGGCCGCGACTTCTCGCCTCAATCATGCATTGAGTCGGATCTTGCATCTTTGTAGTTCAACAAAGCTCGAGCCCAGCCACGATGTGATGCAGATAAAGGCTGTTCTGTATCCATATTGAAAGCATAATAATCAAGACTCCTCACGCCATGTTCATCTGCCATCATCATCTCGTCTTTGCCCATATCCCCTGCCCTCTAAGGTGTTTATGCCGCGGTAAGCTCATCTATCTCTTCTGATGTGAAACCGAACAAGTAGAGCAGGTCCAACAGGCTCTCGCCGTTCAACCTTGCGCTCGCCTCCATCTGAACTCGGGGCTTCGCATTCCATGCCACTCCCAGTCCTGCGGTTCCGAGCATGAGCAGGTCATTGGCTCCATCACCAACTGCAACAGTCTGCTTGATGTCGATTTTCTCTTGAGACGCAATCTCAATAAGCAATTCTTGTTTGCGCTCCTTGCCCACAATGGTACCCTTGGCCTCTCCTGTCAATTTGCCTCCTTCGGTGACAACTTCATTGGCGTGTGCATGATCAATGCCCAATTCGCCAGCAAGCCAGCTCGTCAGGGGAAGGAAGCCACCAGAAAGAACGGCAGTCTTGATGCCCAGACGCTTAAGAGCGCGAATCAGCTCAGGCACGCCCTTGGTGACATTCAGGACCGGGCGAAGAGCGTTGAAAGTTGTGTCTGGGAGGCCCTTTAGCAGGGCAAGCCGTTGACGGAAGGAAGCTTCAAAGTCGAGTTCTCCCCTCATGGCAGCGTTCGTAATATCAGCAACACGGGCTGCCAGGTCCGGAGGATCCATGATGTTTTCAGCGAGCAGGTCGATGACCTCCTGCGTGATGAGCGTGCTGTCCATATCGAAGACCACAAGTCTGGGATGTCTTCTCAAAATTGACTCCTTCTGAAGCACAACATCGACATTCCATTCTTGCTCGAATCGGTAGATCATCTCATGCTTGCGCAAATCTTGGAGGGACAGGTAGTCGGCGCGCGGTGCTGGAGAGAGTGTCAACTCCACGACACGGGGATTCTCGGGGTTGTCGAGGCATCGATGCGAGGAGTGCGGTTCGTCTCCATCGTGAGGCATAGGAAACGTGGACATGAGGTGAAGGAAGGATGTGATGCAAAGCGGCGAGATGTAGTTTCCGTACAGGTGGTCGAGGGACTCGTTCTCGTGGGTGGGCGGCTCGAGAGGGAAGGCATCCATGTCAGTGGTAGGAGCCATGTTCGCAGGCAGATGCTCGTTGCTGTCTCCAGTACGGGTAGCGCCTAGAGATCCTGTAGACGCAGCCATCGCGGAGGCGGTACGCTCTTTGGTCTTGTAGAAGAGGGTCGCGACAAGCTTGTCGGTCTTCTCGCCTTGATGCGGCGCACAGTTGGGGTGCGAGTAGTTGTGGTTCACGCCGCTGTCCACTATCGTCGGCGGATTGTCCTCGGAGGGGATGCCATTGAAAGGCATAATGGGCTTCGGCGAAGGCGCATGCGAGCTCAAATTGCGGTCCTCGACAACGGTATCAATGCCATGAAAGCCCTCGGGGCTTTTGTGAGGCGGGCGATATTGCTGATGATCGCTGAGGTACGAGCTGCTCCTCATGCCACCCAGCTGCGGCCTCGTTGGGCCGGATGTTGCGTCGTTTGCCATTACTGCGGGGTGACAGATTCCTTCGACCGCGGGGTTCTAGCTGATGTACTGCGATGTAGACGAAGCGACAAGAGGCACAAGTGACGGCCCGAGACACAAGAAGACGAAGAGCAGAGCTATACGTAGACAGCTTGGAACAGAAGAGCTAGCGAGTAGCCTGACAGGGAACGGCGCAGTATCGTGGGTAGGATGAGGTGGTTGCCTTCACAGGCGAAGCCGTCTAAAGTGGTGTGTTGGTGGTTGAAGATTGTGGCTAGGGGTTGTGTGGCTGGTGCGGACGTGCCCCGCCAGCCGTTGGGCATTGACAGGCACCAATGACGTGCAAAGACGAGGCTGAAGGGGGTTTTATTGGAGCAAATGGCACCAGCTGCGTTTCTCGCAACGCGATTGGCTGCAAAGCCTTTGCTAGAGATCGTGGGTTCCTGCATCTCGAAAATGCCATCATCGAACCTCGAATTGTTAGATTTAATAAAATCGGAATTGCAGACTCATAATGGGGCATCTAGGTATGCTGCGCTGCAACACAACTGCGCCGCGAAAAAAAATGTCTTGCCCCGAATTTAAAGGACCAGCCCAACGACGCAAGGCTCTTGGTTCTCACGGTACGGAGTCGACGAACTGTCATAGAGCTTGTGCAGAAGGACGTCATCAAGAAGTGTGTCTTTGAATTAGGATTCTTACTCAGCTTCTTGCTGATTAAGATTATTCTCCGAAGCGGATTGTGGTAACGGTACGGCGAGAGAATCACGTGACATAGCTCTCGGTCGTCGGAACCGACTTCCGTACCGACAGTCCGAGACCGCCCCAGTTGCAGCTAGAAATGAGGCAACCCGGCTGCCGCACGCGACCAAGCACGATTGCGTGCGCACAGCGATTGCCACCATGGTGAGGCAGCACCGCATGCTAGCGGAAGGAAAGAGCCTCTTTCAAAGTTTTATCGCGCCATCCGACGCTACGATCACAAAATCACCTTAGCGGCTGGCCATGCTACACCACGAGGGCCGCTTGTATGTTGTGACGCCTAGCTGACTATATAGACGACGCCTTCACCCCGGACTCTCGAAAAGCGTCGCGTAAGTCTTTTTTACAAGTCTTATCATGCTATAGAACCTCTCTGTGAAGACATTAGACCTGTGAATGCTTCGCGGGCGGTCGGCATTGCCATGCCTTTATTGCAGGGAATGTCCCCGCTGCTTTGCTGATAGATCTCAATCACGCAAGTAGACCGTGATCCGTGCTCGCGATCCGCCGTATTGAGAACGTCTGCCAAAGCCGTTGCCGCACCGACTTCCACCTCTTGCCCGTCCCAGCACTTACACCCAGTGCAGGCTGGGGTAGCGGAGACCTGAATTAGTGCTTTGCGACCAGCCGAAATGAAGTCACCAGTACTCCTGAGACCATCTGCCCCGCAGCCAATCACAGGTCGCCGTCCGGGCATCGCGAAAGG
>WNLN01000360.1:0-29914 GCA_021347865.1 Sarocladiaceae sp. CBMAI 1973
CCCCTGTTGCCTTGGCTCAAGTCCACACTCAGGTGACTAGCAGGTGTGGCCAGGCCAGAAGTCCTTTGTTTGCCGTCATCCGTGAGCTCATCAATATTGTCATCATCGACGAAGATGTCTGGCACCATGATCTCTGGGATTCCAGTCATTCGGCCAGCATCCTTCTGGCGCATGTGCTTCTTGAATTCCCTGCTGCGATATCTGTGCTTCATGTGAGCCTCGAGCCCTCGTTAGTCCGAGATTTGACGACTTACAGTGTATCGAAGAACCCTTGAACAATCCGCCTACGAATGTCCTCTTCTACGCGCTGTAGTCTAGCTCTGCGTCGGAGAAACTCATCGAGCCTGTAGATTCCTCATCAGTCGGAAAGTAACTTGTTAAATATGACTCGATGACTTACTTCAAACTCTTGCTGTCTGTGACGATGTTGTATTGAGCCAGTGTCATCAAAACGTTGGTGAAATTGATGCCGCGATCGACGTCGGCTGTCGTCATGATTTCGCCGTAGAAGACGTTGAATCGCCGACGTCTTTCTCGAATCTTGACCACGTCCAAACGTGCCAGCCTTTGGTTGAGGGCTTGCAAGTCGATAGAGGTTGAATTGGTGGATGAGATGATGGACATGTGCCGCCCAGCTCGTGAATCGTGACCACGCACATCCTCCAGGATCGAGTGAACGGAATCGTCAGGGTCATAAATCCGCATCTGGAAAACTCCAGATAGTTCGCCCAGGAGCCGTGGGAAAGTTTCTTTGCTGATCCAACCTGTTCCTTCCGGGTCGACACTCCTCCAAGCCTCCTTGAACCGACGAATCTCATCACGGTCAATAGCCCCCATACCACTTGAGCGTTGGTAGACGTAACTGAAGCTCTCGTATATGAGAGACACGAACAGACTGACAAAGATGTACATGCTGATGATGTTCCACGCCACAAACAAGAAGCGTGCCCATGACTTGCTGCCGCAGTCGCTGTTAAAGAAGTCAGGCTCGTCGACGCAGAGCGGGGGCTCGATAAAGGCGAAATCTTCCATGACGCCATTCCAGCCTTCACCGAAACTCATGCGGAACAGGAGAATCAGTGCCTTGGGCACATTGCGGAAGTTAACGTTGCTGTCCTCCTCCTCACCGAAGCGCGTCAGACTGAATGCTTGCGTGAACGCAATCGCAAAGACGAGGAAAAGAACGAGCCATGTTGCCAGGAGATTGCCGATGACGGTGAGAGATGCTGCGGCAGTCTTGAAGAGCTGATCCAACGCATCGTTGCGCGGAATCACCATAAGAATGATGGCGACCATGAAGAATTTGTGCACCTGGACATATGTCTCGTCCTCTAGTTCCAAGTTGCCAGAGTTGGCGACCAACATCGCAGTAGTGGAGACGAACGCGCCGAAGACAGCCAACAGAGCATAGAGATCCCAAGAGCTCCGGCGATAACGAGTCCACCCAAGTCCAACGATGCGGATGGCGATGTTGATCATATAGATGACGATAAAGCCCAGGGATACGAAGCTTCGTGTGACCTTCCACCAATCGGGTTCAGTTGTCGTTTCAGCAACAAGCATGATCAGGTGCAGAACCAGGACCATGGTGACAGCTTGGTACCACTTGCCACGCTTCTCGATTGCCCTTTTATGACACCACTTTTTCCAAGACTTCCCCTTGTCATTGTAGGAGCTCTTCGATGGCGAAATCTGCCTAAGAAGCTTGCGAACTTCCAACCACGATCGTTGGTCGGCCGTAAGGAACGCAACACCAGTCTGTTCAGTGTAGTTCCGCATGAACACGGAGATGAAAAGCGTCAACACAAACACAGTCGCCAGCAGGTTGAAGGCGATAAAGAATACCGCATTACCTTCTGACGCGAGACTCTGTGGTTGCATGCCACGGGATGTAATAGCTGATGCAGCAAAAACCACGTCCGACCAGCCTTCTTGACTCACAATCTGGAACAGAGTGAAAAGGCTCGCCGCAAAGTCATCAAAGTTGAAATAGGGGTTGTCAGCGACGCGTGGAGCGAGCATAGGCCAATCCTCGCTGAACGGCGTACTGTCAAATTCGCCAAAGCATGAGGCAAGATTGATCACATCATCGCCATCATTACATTGAATGAGGAGACCATTGAAGAGGTTCAGGCCGTAGATGGCGAACGGGATCAGGAGAGAGATGGACACGAAAGCAGCCTGTATTGTTAAAGTCAATTGCCGATTCTTGTATTGTTCGCGTTGTGTTGACTTACAGCAAGAATCTTCCACCACCCCTTGATTATAAGCGAGTGGAAAGTGTTGCGAGCACTGTCACTAACGTTCAACAAACGGAGTGCACGCAGCGCCTTGAAGGCACCGACGGCGCGAGAAATTGCTCCATCGTTGACAAAGAGTGTCACGACGTTGATCCACAAGGTAATGAGCACGATGCTGTCAAGTAGACCCCAAGAGCTGCGCACGTACGCATTCGGTGTCCAAAAGAGCCCGTCGGCAATGATTTTGATGATGCTCTCGGCCGAGAACAAAACGGCAAACGCCATATCTGTCCAGACATACCAATTGGTAAAACTGAAGGGGTGGTCTTCTTGATACTGCTTTTGATACAACGGTGTTGTGACGCAGGCAAGAATGACCATAGCCACAATTGCAGCATAAATGCAGGCCGAAAAGGTATACCACGCGAGCTTATTGGGTTCGACGCCGTCGATCCGCTCATGTCCTCGTGCGGGTCCAACAAGTGTCTGACAAAACCGTCGCACTTTATTCTTGGGTGAAAAAAGATACAAAGCGGTGTTGTACTTCGGATACTTGGCGAGGTACTCCCGCTGGGCTTTACGTCGCGCAGATGCGGCATTGACTGCCTGCTGTGCCATCTCGCGGGCGTCGAAATTCTCGCTCGAGTTCTCCAATCGAATGTTGGAATAGAACGGATTTGGCTCTCGCTTGGTGACCTTTCTCACAAGTTTGCCCCAGAGCGTTGATAGATACCCTGGTCGGATATCGTTTGTCAATAGTCCTGTTGTGGCTCGTGTCGGGCCATGTTCTTGCTCTCCCTTGCCTTGGCCACGATTATAGCTCTCTTCGAGGAAATCGCGGACTACGCTGTCTTTGAGCAACATTTCCGTCAGTGCCGGGCCGTAGTCCAAGGGGTCCTTGCGTTGTCGGGTTCGGCCAAAGCTGAAAATGGTAGAAAGTGCCAAATTGCTGGACGAGCTGCCAATTTCTCGACGTTGCAAGAAAGCTTTGACTTGTTCAAATCGCTTCTCGTCTTCTGAGATATCAAAATTTTCCTGAATGACAGCAATGAACATGTTGATGAGAATGAAGAATGCAAGAATGAACCAGCCTATTAAGAAAGCAGCTCCGATCCATGAGGTGTTCAGGGCCGTCGTGCTCTCGGTAACGTTGTACAGGATGTCTGTCCAGTTCTCACTTGTAAGGATCTGGTACATGCCGACGAAGGAATTGAATATGTTGTAAAATGTGACGTCGCTGCCTTCCTCCAGAACTCCGCGGAAGAGCTGGGCTGCCAGGATCGCCACCAGAAATGTCATGAGGAAAACGAAAAGCATCAAATTTGCAATACCTGACGCATTACCGAGGACGAGAAGGATCAACTTGCGGGTCACGGGGATCGCCAGAACAACTCGGTATACTCGCAGAATCTGGAAGATGCTCAGCCACCAATAGGTTCGTGTGCCCCGAATAGGTGGCAGAAGAATGATGGAAGTAATGACTGCAAGACCAAGATCGAAGAGATTGCGCCAGCTTCGATGGAATCCGCGCCACTCTGCAGCGATTCGTAGTATCATCTCCAAGTCAAGCACGATAGTGACGACGACTTCAGCAAGATCGATGAAATGTCCTCGTGAAGGAGACATTGAAGAGCTCCGCAAGGACTGTGCAAGCAAGCCAAACACAATAACGACAATCCAAAAGTACTGAGTCTTCGCATAGGCACGTTGAAATATGGACGGTTTTCGGAAGCGATCCTCTGGCTCTTGCTGGACAAGGGGCTCCTCATCGGCAGTGAATGCACTAGACTTGCTTTCTTCGCGTATCACCTGAAAAGAGGATGTGATGACAGCGATGAGCAAGTTGACAAGCCAAAGCAGCATGATCATGATGCCAGCACCGAAGTATAGGGCCGCAAGCATGTAATCCGACCCCATAGTCCAGTACATGATGTCTGTAAATGTGTTGGCGCTCATGATGATGAACACCAATTCCAGAGAATGGAAGATGTTGTCGAAGTTCACGGTGCCACCAAAGGGGTTGTTCTGTTGTAGGCACAGGGATCCTCTGGGACAAATGAACCCTTTGGCCTCGGTCGTCCCAGGCGCAAGATCGTCAAGCTGTCCAGGCTCTACCATTTTGACCCAGGGGGCTTTGATACCAGTGTTGTTATCGATTTGACCTCCACAAAATGTCTCTTCGTTTGTGAATGAGGCACTCAAGTTGAGCGGATCTTGAGGATCGAGCCACACACATTGGCGACTTAGACTCTCTTTGAAACTTTGAACGCCAACAATGGCAAACAGCAGCCAAAAGAAGCTGATGAAGAAGGCCACCCTGACGAGAAGAGGTGCTGCTTTCTTTAGACTTCGCAGGATAACCTTGATATCATCAACTGAGGCTCTCCAGTAGGGGATGGTCTTTCTGGACTTACTGCTGTTCCGTTGGTTATACTCAAAAGCCTCAGAATTCGAAGGCAGCTCAGCATTTTGAAGACATACAAACCGCGCTCTTTCTCAACCCCAGACATCCCGAGAACGAAGCTGATCCAGTAGGCACTTACTGCCACAAAGTCTAATCTGTTGAAACCATGACGCAAGAATGCACGGCGCGCGAGTTGAAAGCGCTGTTGCTCCTCCAAGGTTGCGGGCAGTCTCTGTGGCCCCTGGACTATGGTCGTGAAGGACCTAGCGAATGCTGATGGAGTTGGCTTGAATGAGTTGTGGTTCTTGGCGGACTTGGCCTGTTGAGGTTGGAAGATCGCCCTGTACTGGTCTGCCACGGCTGCTTTGATGCCGCGTTTCCGGTCGATCGTGCTGTACTCTGCAGCGTTCAGGATAAAGCCAGACACGACGATACGAGCCACCAGTTCCAGCGTGAAGACGATGAACAATCCCAGTATGGCCCAGTCGGTAGCCTGCTGGCCCCAGAAGTCTGGGCGCTCATGGCCATCTTCGTAAACGCTCTGCCCGGCCTCTACCGCAAGCAACACTGTCTGTGCCACGATCAGTAAGAGGATCAAGGGCTCCGTGTATGGATTCACAAGAAGGTCGCAGAGCCAATTGCGGATGCGGCTGTCCCGCGAGAAGATGCCTAGCGACTTTCCCTTCAAAGGGTTTGGTAAAGGTTCCAGTGGTTCTGGGTAGGCGAGTGCCCCAGACGTCAAATGGCGTTGATCACCTTTTTCCGGGGTCAAATTGACAGTTTGCGAATGATAAGACGTGTCGGCGCCTATAGAATCGGCGATGCTCCTCGAGCGGCTGGGTTCTCGACTATGCGCGGGAGTATGTGTGCGGCTTTGATTCCGGCTTTGATCTCTACTCTGATCCCTGCTTGGCTGAGGGGATGCAGACCTGTGGCGAGAAGCACGATTATCAAGAACTTCGCTCTCTCCGCTAATATTGACGACTCGCTGGGACATCGCCCTGACGATAGAACCAGCTCGCTGAAGCGCGCCCGAAGTAGAAGGAGTCCTTGATAATCGATATTCGTTTGGGTCAAGAGACATGCCAAAGCCATGGTGCTGTTGAGGCTTCAGCCCATGCCCGGTGTCCGGATGGTGCCCATCCCTTCCCGAGTTGTCCACATCGGACACAGTTTGAAAACTATCGCGAGGCTGACCATCGTTGCGGCTGACTGACAAGGATCCAGCAATCGGCTGAGCACCAGCGGTCAACGGTTCCCGATCTGATCCAGAGTAGTCCGAGGCTGGCGTCTCCTCGATGTATGGTGAGCCGGCACCGAATGGGTTGTGGGAGCTGTGCGGCCCTGGACCGTGAAGACCGGGGGGAAGGGCAGCTTGCAAAGCACTAGGATCGATTGGCGACTCTAAGCCGTCGACATCTTGATAATTCGAATTATATGGTTGGTCCCAGTAGGACGACGGCCCCAGGAGGTTTGCGGATGCAGTCGCTGATGGAGCATCGTTGCGATGAACCGGTCTTATTATAGAGGCTCCAGGGGATTGAGCAGCTGCAGCCTCTCCAGGAGGTGAAGTATCGATTCTCTGCAGTGGAATCCCTGGTGAACGCCTCTGGCGTTGTTCCTGGCCATCGGATGAAGACATAAGGAATCGCTTCGCGGATTGCTCGTAAGTCGAGTTCGGCGAGCCTCGCATCGAGGTCAGATCTTGGAGTAGTAGTCGTCGTCAGGCATGATCGAGTGTCTCTGAAGAAACCGAGGTGTCCGCCGTAACAGTGTTGAAACGTTCGAATCCCACTGGCAGGGAATGGCATCGCTGTCGCCGGGAGTCAGCAATGGCGAGGACCCTGGTTTCAAGGGTCGCGTCAAGCCTACCGTGCATCCCTGTTTACCACACTGTATACTACTATAGTACGGCTGTAGTCGTGAAACTAACCCACACATTCTTGCTTCCATACAGTGCTCTCATCTTCACGTACTGTATGTAAATATAGTTCACCCCCCTGTGGCTCAGCGGCACATGCCAGTCGCGACAGCGCCAGATTGCTAGAATTGCCTGTGGCTGGACAGGTTTAGACTTTACGCGCCACAACGCGACTTCTAGTAAGGTCGAGCGACCTGCATGACCGACGCTGAGGTACCTGAGTTTGTCGCGATTCCACGAGCTGCACTTGCGCCAAATCATCACAAGCACGGCCACTACCGATCACCTCGCCCAGTATGCCGGCTCTGAAGAGGTCGCACGATGTCGCTAATAGCGATGCGGACCAAATCAGTCCACTCCATCGCGTGCGCAACATGTGGCAGTTTGCCAACCTAGTCCAATGGGTATACATCTTCGGAAAAGCGGCCAAGATTGATGATAGCATCGATGTTGAGGTAGGTCGGCAGGCTTTGTCTCTGTATACCGACACATTCTTATGCGTGTTCGGCAGGTCCTGGAAACAGAAACACTGAAACCGAGCTCGACAATCCTTCAAGATGTTGCGCTCGCTCTAGTGAAGATGGCATCATCTTTTCGTGGTATAACGTGAGTTGCCCCACGGACTGCCCGCTCATTGCTGCAGTATGGCTAACTTGTCCAGCTCGGACGGTCTCGATGAACAGCTGCGGAAGCTGTACCGAACGCATCTGACCGACACGAATCCCTTCGGCGAAGATGAATCCCCAACACAGTTCGACGTCCTGGACTCTCTGACGAAGGTAATACTTATACGGGCATGGTACGCAAGCGACGTTGGCGTGACAGTGCTGACGTGATGCAGATCCGGGTGCTTCAGCAATTGACTCAATGGGTCATGATGCATCCGGAGCGTTTCAGGGACAAAATGGAAGAGCAGAGAGACATAGACCAGGCCACATGGGTAAGCTCCTTCGCGAGAACGTCTCACAACTTAGACTAACATCTAGCTCAAGCGCATCGAGCCATATGGTTGGGACAGCGAGGATCGCACATACTATGTCCTCGATGATAACCGACTTTACCGCTTGACAGAGCCCCCGGAGCCGGCGATTCCGACAAAGAAAATGAAGAAGGCAAAGAAGATGAAGACGTACCGGGCAGGCCGTCGTTCGAGCCGAAGACAACGCTTAAGCGCCACATCTCCCGATGATGATATGTCTGACGGCGACATGCTTACCGAGGCGGGCGATGCAGTGGCTACAGTCGATAGGACTGTAGGCGAAGACTCGTTAGGGGGTATGATTTGGGAGTGCATTGCTGTGACTCTCAACGAGGTCGAGACATTCCTCGACGGTATTGCACGATCGCGAGACGACAACGAGAAGATCCTAAGGAGTCAGATCAGAGATCACCTCTTGCCGATCCTGCAGAAACAGGAAGATTCTCGCAAGCGAAGAGAACAGCAGCGTGAGCGCGAGCTCCTGAACCAGGCGAAACTAGCCAACGCCAAACGATCCAGCCGTATCCGCGGCAAGATCGAACAGCAAAAGCACGACGAGGATGCCAAGCGAGAGGAAGAGCGGATGCGACACGAGGAGGCAGTCGAGAGACGTGCAGAGGCTGCCAGAATCAAGAGAGAACACGAGCGTGACTTCAGAATGGCTTCAAGAGAGGACCGCCTGAAGGAACGTGAGACACGTCGCCGTCGCCACGAGGAGGAGCTAGCGCAGCTTTCTGAGGACAGCCGAAATCTGAGCGAGCTCTCAGGACGCATGTCCGAGCGTAAACTTCAGGCCGACATTGAGAGAAATCAGCAAGCTCTCAAAGAACTTGATGAGGAGGAGGAAGACTGGATCTTCGACTGCACATGCGGCCTCTATGGACGGATTGATGATGGCAAACACAGCATCGCCTGCGAGAAATGCAATATCTGGCAGCATAGCAAATGTGCTGGCATCGAGGAAGCAGAGGCCGAGAGACAGGATTTCCACTTTGTCTGTTCACGTTGTGAGCGGAGGGAGCGGGAACAAGCCGCTCCAGATCGTCCGACGCCTATCAAGCTCAAAGTGCATCGGTCCAGCAGCCCTCATTCCTCACCATCAAACGAGGTACGCCAATCAATAGTCGTGGAACTTCCGGCGAAGGCGTCTGATCCTGGGAGCTCAACGCAGCTTCCACCTGGTACTACAAACGCATCGGTCAACGCCATTGAAAATCCTAAGGCGAATGGCTTGGTCAACGGTCTCGTCCCATCTCTACCGCAAACGTCGCAGCTACACTCCGAAGAGCTCCCTGTGCTACACGACAAGGCGGGTTCAGCCTCGTCAGGTCGCGAGACCATGTTACAAAGGAATGAAGAAACTGGACACCACGCGGAATCTGGCAACGCAACAACCTTCGGCGTCAAAACTCCTTCGCAGCAACAAACTGGGGGCCAGTCGAACGGACTCGGAACTGTGCAACTTCTCGCGACACCGTCGCTCGCAGCAACGAGGACACAAAGCTCAGAGCACCTGAACGGTTTTCACTCCTCGCCCGTGGGAATTTCACCAACCAAGTTCTCACCTCAGATTTCAGCTACTCCTACCGGGGCAATTGAAGTCACACGAGCCACGAAGCTCACTCTCTCGCCCATGACAAGTCTTGCTCCAGCTCCAAGCCCACAAGATCCCACACCTCCTATCAAACCCCTTGACTGCCGGGGCTCATTCTCCTCCGACGCAAACCTCAAAGATGAATGGGGCTCAAAGATGAGATGAAACAATCAAAGACCTCTGACCTCTTGATCATGCTCCGGTGACATTGCAGCATTTGGTCTTTGGTCTTTGGTCTTTGCTGGCTCACAGTATCTCATTGATCTGAAAGGATGTGTCTTTGTGGCCCGTTTTCGATGATGAAACTTAATCAAAGCCGGTTTCAAGCTATCACAAAGACGTCTCAAAGTCATCTCACAGCCATTGCCATGAGAATTGGCATTCACGACCTGATCACATCACAAAGCTTCTCAAGGACGCAGTCTCATCAAAGGCGTGGCAGAATGGCCTGCACCGACGGAAGGCTGTGGAAAGCAGAACACTTGAATTCTGATACCACGTGGCGTAGGCCTTCGGGCTTTTCAAGGAAACCTCTGGACGGTGACAATGAGCGCTCAGAAAGTCAAGCCTGGTGGTGCCATACCTGGCGAGGGACTAAGATGTCCATTTTCAGCACATGATGGCGCGCAGTGGTCAAAGAGTCGAGTGAAGGGAGAGCGCAATGACCACCACCAACCCACGGTCCAATCAGAACCAATGCTCCAAACCAAGTGCCAGCCTCCCAACATTCCAGCCCTCTCCAACGACAGAACCCAATCCATTTTCATTGATTGTCAATGGCGGGGTCGACATCAATCGTGGTCTAAGGAACCATTCATAGCGAACGTGCCACATTGTGGTCCTTGCGAGGCTGTCCTCGCATCGACCCCTCATGCTCATTGCTCGCAATGCGGCCTGTGTCTGATGGCAATGCCCCCCTTGACGACTTCTTTGGGACCGTTTATGGTAAAGACTCAATGCCTATTTGTGGACAATACACTTATGCTGCAGAGGGTGAGAACGGTATGCATCGGACAATGGATGTTGGACATGGTTCTGTCAAAGGCTGCTGCGATGTACTTATTACTAGACGGCATCCCTCTTCATGCATGTCATTCAATCATACCGATCGTACATCGCCTTTATCAACTGTTTCCCGGCATCCCACCGACCGTGATTCTTATCCGCACGATCCGCACGTCAACGTCAACCACAATAGGCCGCAACTATAAACCCAGGAAATCTCGCCGTCCAAAGACAACATCAAGCATTCGGTTGACAACTGCAGCTCACTCTGCGAACTGCCACACCCATCAGCCCACCGCCCAGGTTCCCCAGCAAGACAGACTCGCGCCCATCAGTGAGATATCGCACAGCTCGAGTCCACGGCCATGGCGCCACTCGCTCTTCCCAAGACAGTCAGTGCCTTCCCAAATCCCCAATCTGATGATGAAGCAAAGCTAACAAATCTACAGACTCCCGACGAGCAGGCTCTCGCGGATCTTGCAGAGGATCTGGTCCTTTCTGAATATGCTATCGCTCACAACTTTGACGTTCGAAATGTCGACGAGTTTGTCAGGCGGAGCGTTCAAGAAAGGAAGTCCGAGAAGAAAGATCCGGAGATTGGCGGTCGTTCACTCAATGCATTTATGCTTTATCGCAAAATTTACCAGCGCGTAACAACCGTCGCGCTTAGAGAGTTCCGTCAGGACAATGTTTCCAAACTCGTCTCAAACAGCTGGGCCCTTGAGGAGCCTGAGTTCCGCGAGAGATACAGCGCACTATCACAGGTTGAGAAAAGGGGCCATGTTCTCGCTTTTGGTGATGAGAAGTATCAGCCTCGAAGAAAACAAGCCAATGGGAGAAAGACGGCCGCAAGCAAGAAGACCGATACCAAAAGTCGGGCCAAGGCAACCAAGGCCGCAAGTACGAAGGAGGTACAGCGGCACCTTCAAGCGCCTCCTCGTTCTCCGGAGCCCGTCTACTACCCGATCGAGGGAACGCCGTCCTGCGAGGTTCCCTCACTGAGCAGCTACGAAGGAACACCTATGACGTCCGCAGTCCCGACGCCTCAGCCTCAGCATGCGCAGCTGTACTACTCGCAGCAGCCTTATGATCCCAATTTTGAGCAAGGTCTCTGCTTCGCGCAACTGCCGTATGGTGGCCAACTCGGCGGTCCAATGCTTTGGCCACAAGAACAGCAGATTTACGCCGGATCACCTGCTCATGTCCCATCCAGCGTATATCCGCCACCTCCTCAGCCAGCAAATTATGGTCCTCCAATGAGCCTGGTCAACTCAGGGGGTTACCAGTCTTACCCATTACAGGCGTCGCAGGACGGTGATTCCTTCGCAATGATGAGCACGATGCGTCAGCCTCAACCAGTCTACAGAGACATCGTCACAGATGGCGCGGGTGTCATGGACCCTCGCGATCTAGTGATGCCAATGGTCGACCCAGCTCTCGTTGGGGACGCTGTTTCTCGGGACCACCCTGAGGTCAATCTACGCGGCGCTGGCGAGCTACAAAACCCTGATCCCGCGGAGCAGGAGATCGAGGACCATCTCAACTATTTGTCCTACGACGACTGGACGGAAGACAACTATTAGAGCGCATTTTGGCTTCTCCCGTAGTACTTTTTGGTATTGCTGTTTGGCTGTTTGGGTGTTTCAATGAGCATGGAGTTCAGGCGGCGCGATATCCTTGGGGCGCTGAGCGAGTACTGTGTACATGTGTTATTATTATCCAATATAGTTGTCTGAATGCTATGTATACATAGTCTCGTCGTCCAATATGCTTCAAGTCAAGTTTCGCAAAAAGGATGTATGATGTCGTTGAGGTTTTGTGTTCCTATCGTAGTGGAGAGTGGCCCCCAAAGGGTGGGACCTGGATGACTAAGTTGGTTCTTGCATCTCTCACGAGCTCCATGCGCTTCATCTCGCGACACCTGTCTACACATCACCCATGCGATCAGCGGCCACAGTCACGAAACAAAACACTGTTCACAGCTGGTGCACCGAAAAGATCTGAACATGGCGTGGACTTCAAGAGTTCTTACCTTCACGGGACTTGTTTTCCTTGCACATGCGTAAGCTTCCAGATACATCACTTCGCGACCTTCAGGACGTTACTAACCCAAGTAGCTGCTATTCCGCGCAAGAACATATCACCCTGTCATCAAACCTTGCTCATGTAGCCGAAAATACTTCAAGCAGTCTTCCCATCGACATCACCATCGAGACAGTCGTGTCGACCCTGACGGTGATCCTGGGCCTCATCCTTTCCTCTCCACAACCTCGACCGATTCAATGGCGGACATGGGCTGGCAAGATCGAGCGAGAGGGCTCAGAGGGATTCCGAAGCAGCAGTGGAGAGGTTGAGAAGGACTTCAGGGGCAATCCTTTTGTTGCGCTGGAGTCCCGTCAAAGTTTCGTGGATATCAGGAAGCAACGACGGGAATTTGCAGAGTGGGCAAAGGGCAATCAGTGAAGGGTGGCCACAAAAGTTCCAGCCCTCACGGACTGTTATAGCCTTCGTCAAAGGGGCTTTGATTATTTGATCGAGTAGCTAAATTGTCCAGAAAATGGTTCCCAAGATTTGGACAGATTCGAAAGACTTCCGTTGGTGCACAGCATCATGTCATGCCATTGCAAAATCGAGCGAGCTCATGATGATCATGATGTTCCAGCGTATGTCGTGGCTGTGCGCTGTAGTGGTGCGCAATTCTTGGGTTTGTCTTGACCCCGGCGTGTGCTATGCTGTGTCGTGCCTGCCTTCCCGGACAACAAGGAACGATACGGCAGACACCAAAATTTCGACACTGCACGGTAGAGTCGTTCATACTGGCAACCCCTACCTACTTGCTTCTTTTCGGCGTGCTTTTGACATTGACTACAAATCATCACTGGCTGAGGGCATGCATGTTTTCTCGCAGACAGGCAATGCCAGGCCCTTTGATTGCTCAGGCACCGAATACATCAAGTTCCTCTGGCGGAACGTTCCACATCAATCATGCCAGCTCGGCGACAATCCAATCGATCCACTGGGACAGGAGGCTCTCGCTCGCGCAGTAGATTGTCCACTCTATCGTCTCTAGATGGTAGCCCTATCCGAGCCCGTGTGTCTTCCAGCAAGAATGAACGAAGATGGATCCCAGGATCGTCTCAGACATCCCGATATGGGGCGACTTCCGCAAGAACCGACCAGCCCTATGAGGGCGCTGCAGCCGTTCAACATGTGGAATCGCCGAGCCTTCCGTCTCATTTTCAAAATGGACGTTCAGATGACATAGAGAGCAGTGTCGATTCTACCGCTGAGATCATCATGGCTCTAGATCTAAGGGACGGTCAAACTATGGGCTGTGCCTTTTTCGAAACGGAAAAGGGCACCCTCTTTCTTTGTGCTGATGTGTCCATGGCCGAGCTCGACCTATTCGAACAAATGCTCGCTCAGGTCCAACCCACTACCGTTCTTGTCCCAGGACGGGCGCCAGAGCATCTGCTCTCATTGCTTGAGGAGAAGTCAAACCGCAACCCAAGCAGTCAGTTTACCTGTCGGTGTCACTGTTCCCAAAAATAACTTACTTAGGCGGAGATCCTGCTTCAGGCTTCATTTTACGAGCCATGTCCTCGTCTGAGTTTTCGCACCGAACTGCACATGACCGGCTGGTTGCGATGCAAACCAGCCATGCTACTGTAGTCGATGTCGGAACCTCGCACCTTGAAAACAATGCGAGTGATGTCGATATGATCATCGATTCAAGCTGCCGTAATTTGAAACTGATCAAGTGCGGCACGAGTATCGATCTGGAAAGCCAAGTCTCTGTACGCCACACTTTCTCGCGCTACGTCTTCATTCACTGATCAGAACCAGATCAGCTGCGCTGGGGCTGTCCTGAGTGAGCTTAACCGAAGGCGATCAACGCATTACCTACCAGACGGACAAGAAGCACACTGTCTATTCGAAGTGACAGCTCTGGATATGTTCTCGCTGGGTGAGTCGGTATACATCACGCAAGAGACGTTACTTGCTCTCCAAATCATTCAATTGGAGCATCATCCTAGTTTCCAAATATCAGGGGGCATTCAGAGCGCAAGCGGTTCGAAGGAGAGTCTCTCAGTATACGGCCTTTTCCACCACCTTGCAAGCACACCTCAAGGTCGTGCTACACTGCGTCGACTCTTTCTCCGCCCAACGCAAGATCTTCAACTCATCAGCGAGAGGCAACACTTCATATCAGTCTTCACACGACCTGAGAATTTAGAGCACGCAAAGCAAGCGTCGAGGGCTTTGCGCACAATCGGAAATGCAAGGCGAGTCCTGTCTCAGCTCCAGAAAGGTGCGGAATCACCATCTATTGGACAATCTGATCATCGCGGCGCTTGGGCTATGCTCAAAAGATTCGTGACCAGCACGCTGAAGTTGCGAGAAGAAATCATGACAGTCCAAGGACATTCGGATATTGTCCTCCTGGTTCGTGTATGGTTTTGAGCGCCATCGTAAAAGACGTGGCTCTAACAAGATTTTCAGATGATCGAGTGCATAGAGCCCGAAATCCTTGTGCCTATAGAGACCATGATTGAGACGACTATCGACTTTGAGGACTCAAAGGAGCGCCAGCGCTCCTGCGTACGGGCCGGGGTAGATCCGCAGCTTGATGAGCTCAAGCGCCTGTACGATGGCATGTCAAGCCTGCTGACACAAGTCGTTGATCACATGAGATCCAATCTTCCGGAATGGGCTCGGCAGTATGTGAGGTCATGCATTTTCCTCCCGCAACTTGGATTCCTTACCGCAGTCGACCCCGATCCTGCAACTGGAGGCGGGAGGTACGAGGGCGAGGGCGGAGGGACTGATACGTGGGAGAAGCTCTTCACCACAGACGGTGTTGTGTGCTACAAGAACAAATTCATGAAAGATCTTGATGAGCAGTATGGAGACATGTATTGCGAGATTGGAGGTGAGTGGCATTTTTTGTTTTATTCCGATTCGCATGATGCTAACGTAGTCAGATCGAGAAGTTGAAATCATTCACGACCTTGTTGTACGCATTTTAAAGCACGAAGAGATGTTGACAAGAGTGTCAGATCTTTGCGGCCAATTTGACGCGTTGCTTGCCCTAGCCATAGGTGCAGAGAAGTACCGCTGGACCCGGCCACAGATCACAGAGGGCACTGGGATATGCATTCAAGGTGGAAGACACCCTCTGCAGGAGCTTGTCGTGCCGTGCTTCATCCCAAACGACTGTCAAATCGCTGAATCACAAGCACTTGACAACGCAACTCAGGTGGCAGACATACCGAGAACACTGATTTTGACAGGCCCGAACCATTCCGGGAAGAGCGTCTATCTCAAGCAAGTATCAACAATCGTGTACCTCGCACAGATCGGGAGTTACGTCCCAGCGGAGCGTGCAGTCTTGGGTCTGACAGACAAGATTTTGGCCCGTATTTCCACTAAGGAGAGCGTCTCTCGTGTCGAAAGTGCCTTTGCCATTGATTTGAAACAGATAGCCCAGGCTATGAGGGGCGCAACAGCGCGTAGCCTGGTCCTCGCTGATGAGTTCGGCAAGGGCACAAGCTCAGACGATGGCGCGGGTCTATTAGCGGCCTTGACGGACCACTTGCTACAGATGGGCTCTGAATGTCCACGGGTGTTGCTAGCGACTCACTTCCACGAGATCTTCGAAGGAGGCTATCTGAGACACCATGCCCGCCTCCACGTCGCGCATATGCAGGTCGACATCGACGATTCCGTTGAAGAAGGTCCTGATCGTCTGACCTTCTTGTTCAAGCTAGCTCATGGCCATAGTTCTTCAAGCTTCGGCGGGAGATGTGCGGCTTTGAACGGGGTCCCTGGAGCTGTTGTGAGCCGTGCTGAGGCAATCTCGCAGTTGATAGCTCGTGACGAGGACATCGTGACGGCATGTGCGCAACTCTCCAAACAGGAGGAGGAGGAACTGGAGAAAGCGGAGGACGTGGCCAGGCGATTCCTGCAGGTTGATATCGGGTGCTCGCCATCTGGACGGCAGGACATGGGGTCGGTAGGAGGCTCGATCGTGTCGATGAGGGCGCTACTGGACCAAGTCTTGGATGAGACGGGCAAGTTTTCCTAAGCTGAAAAGTCGATTGTTTCAGGTTCCCAGGCCAGATGACGAGACGAGTATGAAGCGGCTTAGGAGCTCTTGCTTTTAATCATGTCCTGCGTCAGCTTGACAATAGCTTTGACAAGCAGCTTATGCTCGACTGCATGAATACGATTCTCCAGGTCGGATAGAGTGTCACCCTTCTTGCACTCCACTTCCTGCACAAGTATAGGCTCCCCACGATCGACCTGTGCAATGCAATAGTGAATCATGACACCAGTCTTTCCGTCCTTCAGCATGCCATTCTGAGCATCGGCGTGCGCGCGGTCGATCGCGTTAGCACCATCGTAGCATCCTGTTCAGTTGTCAGTTACGAGTTCAGTGTACAAATTAGAGGTATTCAGGCGGCGGCTGACCGGGCAGAGCCTATTACATCCCGTTAGTAAGGAGAGAATCGGGATATGTGGACAAACGAGACTTACAGGATGAAGATTGATGATGGGAACACCTGCTTCCTCGAGAGGCGTCAAAAACGCCGTCGAAAAGACATGCATCCAGCCAGCCAAAACGACCATGTCCGGCTTGTCTGCTAGCACCAGCTTCGCGAGATCAGCATCGTAGCGACTCCTCGCATCAGCTAGCTTTGCCTGATCCTTTTCGCCAGCGACATGGTAGCCTTTGTTGACAAGGTTGAAGTACTCGGAAGGAACGCCGGCGAGCTCAGCGCGCTTTGTGGCATAGGCAGTTTTGCGGTTGACAATGATCTTGCTGACGGATGTGCTGGGAATTGTGCCATCGGCGCAGGCGTCGAGGATGGCCTGGAGGTTCGAGCCATTGCCGGAGCACATGACGAGGAGGCGACAGGAAGCCATGGTGAGAGGATGATGCAAATAGGTGAGTTTCTTTGTTATGAAAGTCGACAATTACTGGGGATTTTACGCCGTGTGAACAAAAGAGGCTCGTCCGTGAGGAGTGCAAACACCAATTGAGCAAGGACTGTAGTAAAGCTCAAAAAAGTTTCCCACGAGGTGGGGTGAATGATGGTGAACCCTGAAATGGCTCATGGTGGGGGAATCTGAGGTGGGGTTGATTGAATCCGTCAAGGTTGAAACATCGAGATCAATACAGCTCATCAATGAATTGGATAGCTTGTGTTAAAACGGCCAGTATGATATAAGGTGATGATACTAAATCAAGGAGAAAAATCAATGCTGAAACATCAGTGATTGAGATAGCCACCCACGCAAACACATTTGACTGCTTAGGATGCCGGAAGGAGAAACAATGAACCAGTGCTAATTCCATCATCTGCTAACAAATGCTCCACGAATACCATCATAGTGCCGCTCTTGATTCATGAAAGAGCATTATATGAGCTCACAGAGAAGATCGCTGTTCTAAGTTTGCTCTTGGGATAATGTGTCGTATAAGCACTTCGAATGTACAGGAGTGTAGATATGTACTATCAGTGTCTGGTAGTCCTGCTGGGTGGACGCAATCGCCCTGGTCTGGCAGGACCGACGAGTCTTGTGCAAGATACCAAGCTGTGACTTGCGCTTGTTTCCCTGTTGTTCGTACTGCGAGCCGAAGAAGAAAATAAGAAGTCATGTCGACTTGAGGTGTCCTCACAAGGCGCACCAAAAGGTGTCGAGATGGGGATTCTTCCTTGCCGAATGTACCTTGAGAGGAGAACCGAGACCTGTCTGAACAGGCCATTCCGCTCGCAGACGCCATGTCAAGCAATACCACCAAGAGCCACGGCAATAGCTGCCGCACCGGCGAGGATCATGCAGTATCTTGCTGGGGGCGCATGGACCGAAGCAGCGTCGTCATCATCGCCCCCAGCGCTGAACTCGCTGCATTGTGTGGCATCAATTGCCGAGCAGGCCTCGGAGCTTAGGCTGGAGCAAACCTGGGTCGCAGAGGCTCCAAGGCTGGAACCCCCTCCCCCGACTGTAGTTCCTTGTGCCCCTGGCACAACGATGGTAACGCCTAAGTCGTTGCCACCTTGGAGATTCGAAACGCATGCATCGTAGTTTTCGGAACAGGCGCTGATTGCGGATGTGCACTGTCTTTGGTTGTCGAAGTCTGTTCGAATATATGGGAATGAGAAATATGGGTTCGAGACATAAGATACGGCGGCCGTTGGTCGAGGTCCTGAGGGTGCAGTCGATGGCGCATTGCCCGTGCAAACGGCGCTACTCAATTGGTAAGTCAAGAACGAGAGAATTAGGTGTCTGCCAGAGGCAAAGCAGATGAGCATGAAACTTACCCTGAGGGACAACAGGCAGGTTGGTTGTCTTCATCCAGCGCGCAGCTCTGTCCAGTCTCGCAACAGATGTCGCTGAATTGCTCTCCAAGTGATGCTGGGCACTGGAAAGTGTTGTCGGGGCATTGCTGCTGGCGAGCGAAGAGTAGGGGCGTGGCAGTCGGAGAAAAGGACTCGGTCGTGCGGTGTGCTTGGGCAATGGCTCCTGGACAGCCCCCAAGAAGCGGAATGAGGAGAGCAGCCATACTTGTCCACTCGCTGGAATGCATGATCGGACTTCAGGCAGGAAGCCGAACTGAAGTCGAGCAGAAACCGGCGGGATCTGCAAAGGACCCTCGGCTCCGCTGTTGAAGGTCGACTTGCCAATGGACTTTGGCAAACGATTGCTAGAGTGAAGCCTCCGGACGGTAGAGTTTGGGTCGTACTTATGCGCTATAACAGTGACGTTGACAATGCTGGGGAAGCAATACTAGCTGGTCGGCAGTGACTGGCAAGTATTTGATGGAATGCGCAGGTTGGCGATCGATCAGGTCATAGAAGTACCTAGGTATTAACAGATGGGAACCCGTCCAAGTGGGGTTGCAAAGCTCGTATTGGCAGCATTCAAAGTTCTAGAGCTGCATCGATATGCATCGTTGCGGTAAACCGTCAAGGCCTCTCGCTATGAGACCGCCTGTCCTCGACCACTGGTCCCACGGGTGCTGTCGTGCCATGATGTCATTGGCTGGTAGCGGTTGGCCAAGCAACACCACGAGCTAGAGCCCTCAGGCTTCGTCCACCGCTTGACAAATTACCATGATCATCCAATTAGGCGGAATGCGTCTTCAGGTCAAACAGCGGGTTACAAATGTATTCTTCGTGAGATAAAGCAGTCAGAAGTGTGCCAAGCCGGCTCAGATCTTCGCAGCATTGCTCGGTTGGTTCCGATCTCGCTCGTCTCAACCACGGAGATGAGCAAGCACCAGTCTCAAGCGGTCTAAAGCCCGATGGTCTTTGTTCGGCTGATCACCTTGATCTTCGAGAAGCCGCGAGACTTCGGCTTTGGCATCGCTGGCTAACGATCCTAAGTCGCCCCAGACTTCATCAGTATATGATGAAAGAACATCCCGCCATTGGTCCAGCCACAGCTGACGGCTAGACTCCGAGTCTATTGGCCCAAACAGCATCCCTGTAACTTGTGCGTCTTCCAGGTTCGGCAACAGATCATGTGCAGGGTCGAGCAGTGTTGCCCAGGGTGCTCCGCGTCGCGGTACGTCAAACAAAGCCTTTTGCAATCGCGCTTGCTCATCTGGCGTGAGCAAATCGTCAACCTCTTCCGGGCTGAAACTGCTCAAATGTCCATGTTCCACGGAGGTATCGGCCAGGATTTGTAGTACAGCATCACCGTCAAGCGCCTCTTGCTCGCGTAGTGCGCTGCCAGTGACTCCGGTCAAATGTGGCCCATCTCCATCAATTGCGCGCAGTCCGGTCTGCTGCTGAAATTCCGAGAATGCCGCTTCTGTCTGTGTCTCGATACCCGGCGTCCTGATGGACGTGTCGGCTGGTCGTTTTTGTGATCTTGCTGTGGAAGCCTCGCCTAATGTCCTCTCGATCCGATTACGATCATCGGCAGCCATGTGACTGACTTTGGAATCACCCATAGCTGATGATATGTCGCCGTTCGAGCTACCAAGTGAGCTCAACATCATGTTGGTTGATCTCTGCATTCGCTCGGAGAATGTGCTTTCTTCTTTATGCTTCCCTTTATCTGACTTGTCAGAGTGGTCGGGGCCCTTCGACGATTCCCTCGGCTCTGAACCTGCGGGCTCGGATGACTTTTCCTGCGACATGCTGTTCCAAGTCGTGTGAATGCTGCAGAGGAGAAGGCTTCCTTTCTGTGTATGGTGTGTCGAGCTGTCGATATCAGTGCATACTGGGCATGTGCATGCTCGGGTCTTTATTTGAGCTGCCGAGGTTGATACCAGTGATGGGCGGCATGGCAGTTCACTGCCGATGGATCACTCTCAGTACGGACTCGATGGTGCCACCAAATGAGCAAGTGAGCCATCATGCATCTCAGCCACGTGTAGACAATACTAGAGAAACCGTAGACATACACGGCGAAATGAAGGGCATATTCGAAGCAAGCACTGTGTTTTTACGAAGTCTGAAAACGTTACCCACGGCGGTTGAGCGAGTTGAACGTTTAGGGTAAGACGTTCCCAGCTACCTTGCGGTGCAGCTGAGGACTTGCCTCAGACTGAGAAAGCAACCCCTCCCCCTCTGTCAGCTCTTTTGGGGTCGAGCACTTATAGCGTTGAAGGAGCCACTATATTTGGCGGCAACGATGCAAAAGCGGCGCGCAAGCCACTGACAGTATCCACCAACGCACTGAGACGGGTGATTCTTCGCAACTGCCAGTGTCTCGTACCAGGGAGGGGAGCTCGACTTTACCACACCTTCGCGACCTTACCTGTCCACCACGCTAGAGTAGGCTTGCTTGCCTGACCTTGTCTCGTCTTGCCTTACCTCACCACCAACACTTTAGAGCCCACCACCCTCGTCGCCTGCCACTCTCGACCGCATCACACAATTCTGTCCGATCCTCGCCACATCGCCAGCAGCTATTGAAGCGACTTCGCGCGTCGGTTCTTTCTCTTCGGCACCTGTACAGCTCTCTGATTATCCCCAGCCTGTCGCTGTCCAGTTTCTATCGGCCTCGTTGGCCGTGGGTTCCTTTGATCTCCCCTCCTCCTGTCCCGCCCGCCTTCGCCGCGCCCATATCAACTCATCATTCCACGAAACGTGCTACCTATTCTCGACTCCAAGATTTCGCTTTCGCCATCCTTACTCGTTCACCCGCTCTGGCATCGTCACCCGCTATCGACTCGCAGAAACACACACCGCTTCATCACCAGCCGAAACGTGACGCCGACACCGCGTCTTTCGCCCTTGCCCAAGGCTTGTCCCTCATAGTCCCCACCATCATCATTCAGCAACAATCATGGTGGACAGCGAACCCAACTCCCCGACGTGGAAGTTCACGCAGTATGTTGCGTCGCCATTAATTTGCTGCTATAGCGGCACGCTGACCAGCTTCGCAGATGCTTTGGTGACAAAGGCGACGTTGAGGATATCACAGAGGGTATGGACAAATACTCGCAGCCCACGAGCTTAGCCTGTGTATCTGCTTGTTGTCTCTGAAGGCTAACATTTGGGACGCAGCCGATATCATCTCGACGGTAGAGTTCGATCACACAGGCAACTATCTCGCCACCGGAGACAAAGGTGGGCGTGTAGTGCTCTTTGAGCGAAACGAGACTGTACGTGATGCATCGCCGTCGTCGTCACGAATGCGTAATCTAATACCCTGGTGCAGAAGAAGTCTTGCGAATACAAATTTCACACCGAGTTCCAGTCCCACGAGCCCGAATTCGACTATCTCAAATCTCTCGAGATCGAGGAGAAGATCAACAAAATCAAATGGTGCCGCCGACAAAATGCCTCCCACTACCTCTTGTCCACCAACGATAAGACAATCAAGCTTTGGAAGGTTTTCGAAAAGTCTCTCAAGGTCGTCGCAGAAAACAACCTCTCCCAAGATGTCACACCTGCAAACGTAGCCGGCGGTGGTGGTGCGCCACGCGCACCTCCAGCAACTCAGTTCAAGAATGCCGCCGACCTCAAGCTTCCTCGTCTGACGCACCACGATACCGTTGTCGCAGCGGTCCCTCGCCGAACCTACGCCAACGCCCACGCATATCACATCAACAGCATATCTGTCAACAGCGATGGAGAGACCTTCGTCAGTAGTGATGATCTGCGGATCAATCTCTGGAACCTGAACATTCAGGATCAAAGCTTCAACATTGTGGATATCAAGCCCGCAAACATGGAGGAATTGACAGAGGTCATCACAGCTGCCGAGTTCCACCCACTGAGCTGCAACTGGTTCATGTATGCAAGCTCGAAGGGTACCATCAAGCTTGCGGACATGCGTCAGAGAGCGCTATGTGACCAACATGCAAAACGTACGTACACGGACACCTTTCGACCAGGGCGAGCCTACTTTCACAGTTCTATCACATGCTAACACGTACCATGCAGTCTTTGAGCAAGAAGAAGATCCCTCATCCAGATCATTCTTCTCCGAAATCATTTCATCCATCTCAGACGTGCGCTTCTCCCACGACGGCCGCTACATACTCTCCCGAGACTATTTGACAGTGAAGATCTGGGACATCAACATGGAAAGACAGCCAGTCAAGACGATCCCGATCCACGAACATCTGCGGCCAAGGCTTTGTGACACCTACGAAAACGACAGCATTTTCGACAAGTTTGAAGTTGTCTTCTCTGGCGATGCAAAGAATGTCATGACAGGCAGCTACAACAACAACTTCATGATCTACCCCTCGGATCCCGAGAAAGAGGTCGAGGTGGTTCTTCAGGCTGACAAGTCGGCCTTCAAAGCGAAGAAAGTTGGCGTACCGACTCCTATCAACTCGGCCACGAGCCCAACATCGACTAACGGTGGAAAGAAGGGAGGATCGCGCGCGGGAAGCCCTGCAGGTGGCGCACAAGGCCAGCGGATGCGCAAGGAGACAGATGCAGACCAGATTGACTTCAACAAGAAGATTCTGCATATGAGCTGGCATCCATTCGAGGACAGCATTGCAATTGCCGCCACAAACAACGTAAGTTCTTCTGCTCCCCGATGAGTCAAGGAGAACCCTGCTAATGTGTTACGGACAGCTCTTTGTTTTCTCTGCACTATAAATGCGGACGGTCGATCTGTGTTACTGGCACTGATGTTCCAAGCCCATCTTTCCGTGGCGCTGCTCCTGATCAAGGGCAGTTCGATCATATTGATACGCCATAGGCACGGGTAATCGGCGAGTAATGGCGTCCCGTTCCGTGTCTAAGAACGGATCGAGACCTTTGCTGGTCGCACGAGCCCTGTGACGGGTTGCAATTAGCGCAAAGAACTTTGAACTCATGAGGCAGCGCCATGACTGTTGACGAGACGGGCAGGTGCATACTGGAACTATTGCACAATCAAAACACCTGTCTCTTCAGCCTGCACCGAAATCGAAGATTCTTTCGTTAGATGTATGACGACCCGTGGGCATAGTCTGCCTTCAGATCTCAGACCGCAGGCACCAATGAAATAAAATACGTGAAACTTTATGTTGAATTTGTCCCTTTCCAATGTGACATCTGTCGCACAATAACCTGAATGTTGGCGGCATGTCAGTATTAGAGATGTACACACCGAAGCAGGTGCATTTAACGGGGTGGGCCCCTTGCCTCAACATCGGGTACCGTGGCGAGCGAAGGCAGGTGCTGCTATGTTCAGATCATAACAGGTTTGCGATCTCGACTTCCTAAAACTCGCCCCTTTGGGCTTCGACCTTGAGACAAACAACACCTCTATCCTCGTTGCAAGGGCTTGTGAAGGCATTCTGCATAATCATGAGTCGACAGCGAAATGCGAATGGTGCTGACAGCAGCAAGGCCGGGGATCTTGCCAATGGTCATGCATCAAGGATCAATGCTCTGCCGAAACGCGCTCCGGATGTCTTGAAGGAGGCTGGCCCTTCTTTGGCAGCAGCTTCAGTCATGCTTGGGCTCATCTTTGGAGGGTGCTGCTCTAATGTAAGCCTTCGCAAATAATCTGTGATTCACCATGCTGATCATAAGTACAGGTTTACGCCTTGGAAGCCATTGTGAAGTAAGTGGTGAACAGGTGACAATTGATATGACGTTCACTAACGCTAGGTGACTAGGTCTGATCCTAACAGTGGTATGTCCCTTCGTCTAAGCAGGACTGCCCCCCCGTATTTACTCACAACAAGTTTAGGAACGCTCATGACATTCGCCCAATTCCTGTTCGTCGCCATCACAGGTTACGTCGCCCAGTTTGATCGTGCTTATCCACCATTCTTCGTGCCGCCGAACAAAGTGCCACTTCGCCGATGGCTGATCAACATCGTCTTATTCTTCAGCATAAATGTCCTGAACAACCACGCCTTCAGTTACGATATCTCAGTGCCGGTGCATATCATTCTTCGCTCCGGCGGAAGCATAACTACCATGTGCGCAGGATATTTGTGGGGTAAGAGGTATTCCAGAATCCAGGTGACAGCGGTCGTTTTCTTGACCTCTGGCGTGGTTCTTGCTGCGTGGTCTGATGCCCGGGCCAAGGTATGTTGTGATTTCTTCCATGAGCTTGTTCTCGCATAACTCACATGTCCGTAGGACGCCACCGATTCTGCTAGCGGGCAGCCAAAGCCGGCTTTCGGCGTCGGATTGGCTATCTTGTTCCTGGCACAAGTCATGTCTGCTGTAATGGGATTGTACACTGAGGCAACATACAGCAAGTACGGAGCGCATTGGAAGGAGAACCTCTTTTACTCCCATATCCTCTCACTGCCGTTGTTCCTCCCATTTGCCCCATCGATGTACCACACACTTCGACAAATGCTGCAAAGCGAGCCCTTTGTCGTCACGGTACCCACGGCATCGAAATCATTGACGCTGCCCGTTGCTAGTCAGATCATTTACTTGACGACCAACGTGCTTTGTCAGTATGCCTGCATCAGAGGTGTCAATCTCCTGGCGGCAGTCTCATCAGCCCTCACTGTGACGATAGTCCTCAATATACGAAAGCTGGTGAGCCTCTTACTAAGCATCTGGCTCTTCGGCAATACACTACCTGTTGGCACCATCATCGGAGCTGTGGTTGTATTTGGGTCTGGAGCTTTATATTCTCTGGACGGCAAGAAGGCGAAGGGCCCAACAGCTGCGCCAAAGACCAACGGCAAGAAAGTCAAGGCGGTGTAGCATGTACGATGTGCCATGAAAGCACAAGAGTAGGCTTAATAGAATAGATCCGAGCCATACCCTAGATGAAGTAATCAAATTCTTGACTGATCTGGCAACGGCCGTAGTCCCCATACTTGCAAATATCGGATATGTAAGACTCTTCTCTTTAATGAATAATGTTGCATATAGGCATTCTCCGGCCAGCCTCGCCTTACCCCGAAGCGGTACGCAGCGCAAGCTTGTCATGATCTTTCGTCTTTCGTGAGCGCGGGAGCAATCAAAGCTCCCGCAAAGTAGTAGAAAGCACTGCTAAGCGTGTAGTTTTGACAATTGAGAAATACAATATCCAGACCTCTCCTTGGTTCGCATTCCTCAAACTTTCTTCTGTTGGTGAATTGTTTTTTCTTCTAGAGTGTCGGCAGCCATGCCCGGTATGTTGTCATTCTCTGTTGAACGCTACGACATGCGCAAGATCTTGCATGTGGAATGTACGTCGTCGCATTTGCTGATCATAAGATGTTTCCAGGTCACGACATGCATGACGAAGAGCCCTTGGGGCTTCACCACGTGAATACCAGAGAGTCGGACGAGGAAGACGACAGCATGGGCCACAGCACGTTCATCCCAGAGGCAACAGCCGATCCCAATGGAGCCTGGGAAGGGCACGATCAACAAGATGATATGGAAGAGGAAGATTTGGAGGAAGGCATGCTTGCACGCGATTTGCCGAAACGGACGACCTTCTACGATCCGGTCGCCGAACGACAGATGAGTCAGATGGATGCCAAACTCTTCTACCAGCGAAGCAAGCTTGACTTGCGGAGTGGCACCTGGACTCAAACAACTCCCGCTGAGAGTCCGTTGCTCGTATCGGGCTCCCAGCCTGGCACAGAGTATGGCGCGGACTCTTTGGTGCTCGATGATGGGAAACCCGGCGAAGGTCCCGGGTTTTCGAGCCGGCCAGGCTCGGTCGAGTCAATGGCAGGCCTTCACATGGCCTCTCGTTCTCAAGATTCTGGGCAAGGGTCGGCTCAGGCCTCTTGGAAGACCGCGCAGGCGGCTGCCGAAGCGAAAGCAGCTCACGCGGCGTCTATGGGCCTCGCCGGTAGTAGCTTGTTCGACACTGAACCAGAGATCACCGCGGAGCTGAGTGCCATCTCCAAGAACATCCAAAAGATCCTCGACACCAGGCGCAGATACATCGGTGTATCGTCGCAGGGCCCTGACGATAACCCTCGGGATCACCCACACTGGGATGTCTACCCACCACCACCGGAGCCGGCTTGGAGGCAGAATGATGGAGGAGACGAGTCGGCTGGAGCGACTTCTGGCCAAGCTGGCCTTGGTGATATCCCGGAGCAGTCGGAGCAGAAACGCCAGCCACGAAAGAGAAAGCCTGGGCAGGCTGTTGGCGAAGACTTCAACATGGAAGATGTTCTTCCGCTGCCTGGAGATGACGGCTGGCATTTCACACTCGACGAGTGCGGTGTCTTCCAGGTTTTTGAAAGCGAGGAGTCGAAGCAGCCAGTTGTTGACGTACCCACTATCAGGGAGTACTATATGAATCTGGACGAGATTCTCACTATCTCCTCTGATGGCCCCAGCAAGAGCTTCGCCTTCCGCCGCCTTCAATATCTTGAGGCAAAGTTCAACCTATATGCCCTACTCAATGAGTACCAAGAGACTGCCGACAGCAAGAAAGTGCCCCATAGAGATTTCTACAATGTGCGAAAGGTGGACACCCACGTACATCACTCGGCTTGCATGAATCAGAAGCATCTGCTTCGATTCATCAAAAGCAAGATGAAGAAGCACCCTAACGAGGTCGTGCTTTTCCGCGATGGGAAACATCTCACCCTTGCGGAGGTATTCGAGAGTATCAACCTCACTGCGTACGATCTGAGTATCGACACCCTAGACATGCACGCAAGTCTCTCCATTGATTTGCCCGTCAACAAAATACACACATTAACAATCTGCAGGCACACACCGACTCATTCCATCGTTTCGACAAGTTCAACTTGAAGTATAACCCAGTCGGCGAATCTCGTCTCCGTACGATCTTCCTCAAGACGGACAACTTCATTCACGGACGTTATCTCGCTGAGATTACTAAGGAGGTTATCTCCGATCTCGAATCCAGCAAGTACCAGATGGTTGAGTGGCGCATCTCTATCTATGGTCGGACGATCGATGAATGGGACAAGCTTGCAGCTTGGGTTGTGGACAACAAGCTTTTCTCTCACAATGTTAGGTGGCTCATCCAAGTACCCCGTCTATTCGACGTGTACAAGGGTAGTGGTCTTATGGACACCTTTGAGCAGATTGTTATCAACATCTTCCAACCCCTTTTCGAAGTTACGAAGGACCCCTCTTCTCACCCCAAACTTCATATCTTCCTCCAGCGTGTCATCGGCTTCGACAGCGTCGACGATGAGAGCAAAGTCGAGCGACGACTGTTCAAGAAGTTCCCGGTACCAAAGGTGTGGCAAACGAAGCAAAACCCTCCCTACAGCTACTGGATCTACTATTTGTACGCGAACATGGCATCGCTCAACCACTGGAGAAAGAAACGCGGCTTCAACACGCTTGTCCTGCGCCCGCACTGTGGTGAAGCAGGCGATAGTGAGCATTTGGCTGTTGCTGCGCTTTGTTGCCACAGTATCAGTCACGGGCTTCTGCTGCGCAAGGTACCACTCCTTCAGTACATCTTCTATCTTGACCAGATTGGTATGGCCATGTCGCCGTTGAGTAACAACGCGTTGTTCTTGGCCTACGAACGCAATCCCTTCCACACGTACTTCAAGCGCGGACTCAACGTGTCACTCTCAACAGATGATCCCCTGCAGTTTGCCTTCACAAAGGAGCCCCTGATCGAGGAATACGCAGTGGCTGCGCAGATCTACAAACTCAACCCGGTGGACATGTGCGAGCTTGCAAAGAACTCTGTTAAGCAGAGTGGCTACGAGAAGTCCATTAAGAACCAATGGCTCGGACCCAATTTCGACAAGCCGGGAAAGCATGGGAACACAATGGTGAAAACCAATGTTCCTGATCGCCGAGAAGAGTTCAGGTACCACACGCTCCTGCAGGAGCGCGATGTGTGAGTCAAATTTTATCGGCGTCGAGATCGCGATGGTTGTGCTAATAAAATTTGCTACAGCATGAGGCGCTACGTGACCTACGACGCCAACACAGATACCATGACACCGGCAGCCACGATCCCGGACTATGCTGCCCCCAAGTCCGCGGCGCCACCCACCGAAGCGACTCCCGGTCTTGCCAATCCCCACAGAGGCACCGGCGCTGAAGGTCTATCCAAAGCACAGACCTGGGCGGCTCCCGCAGTGGTTACAGATCCTCATTTGTCTGGTGATGACCCGAAAATGTTCCCTGGCGTCCTGACCCGTGGTCGCCGTAAGAACAGCCTGCGCAACTTAAGTCAGAGCGAGGATCCTGCAAAGCCCTCCGCAGGTGGCGAGTAAAGCTCTCACAAACGTTGGGCGCAGACAATTACTGGGCATTGATCTTGATGAGACTGTGTCTAGTCTGATGATGGAGTGTCATGTGGCTTCTCGTCCTCGAGGGTTGGAAGATACGTAGAGCACGATGAGGCACGGAATGGCTTCTGCAGGACGCTGGTAATCAACAAGGCTTACGGTTCGTTTTAGAAATCTCTGTATTACTTGCTCAGGAGGATTGATCACCACACAAAGACCGATTCAACACTTTCACGTGGGATGGTAGATTGGCGTTCAGTAAAAGGTCCGGTAGAGTCTCGAATCAGATCAATTTTAAGTCAAACAATAGACAGAATTTAGTCGGTCCAGATGCTCTTCTCCAATCGCCATAGTTGCTTTCACAGCCACAAACATCAAATAATTCTGGTTGGATGACGGTGACTACCGTTCAGTAGTTAGCAATGGTCGGTCACGAGCACACGACAAGCTCTCCTGAAACTTGGGGCGACGTTGGAGTTCAATGCACGCTGGCCGTAGCCTCTTTGGAGGTAGCGCCGGCAAGTCACGTCCTCGGGGCATTGTCTTGTCGCCAATAGAGCTGTGTTGAGCTGCTGCTAGAGGTGCCCTGTTGACCGCAGAGATCCACATGAGCTCCGGCTCATCTCCTCCGTCTGAGCTCGACTTGGGACGTTCTGAGAGCCGAGCTCATGAAACAAGAAACATTAGCGCAGTCAAGCAGACTTCAGGTTGAGTAACATCGCCCATGGATCCTGGTCTCGACGTAGCTGAGGCCCAGCCTGGGATGAACCCTGCGCTCATCACCCGCCAAAGCATGCTCCACTGCCCGCCGAGGCTGCGTTCGGGATCGTCTCCCGCACCTTATGGCCCCCTATATGCCGGACGAGGTCTCACTGATCCTGGACTGATCTGCGCAGGGGCCACCACCCGATATTTCCTGGCTGAATAGTCTACACCTCGGCCGCACAGCTTCAGTGTTGCACGGTCAAGCCCGTTTCAGGTTCCGCCGTTCTTTTGAGGCACCGGCCACCACCGGCCTGAATGGGAGACGGCGTTGGCAGAGGCGAAGTCGATCTCCATGTCCGTAAACAGCATTCATGTCGTGGGCGTGGGCCAGCGGGAGGTCTAGCTGCTGTTTATTCTAAGTATAGTCAGATC
>WNLN01000361.1:0-29329 GCA_021347865.1 Sarocladiaceae sp. CBMAI 1973
AAGAGAAGGTCTCACCGGTGCAGTGGAATAGTATCGGCTCAGCTGGCCTGTCGCGAATGTGTTCGAGAACCGCGCGGAAGACTGGCCGGTAGCTCTCCGTGACACACATGAACAATTCCTTCCACGCCTTCCGTCCGCCTTCTGCTGCAAAGTCGCCGACATTCGGGTCAGGGTACTTCCCTTGTTCTTCATACCAAATATTCTCAATTCCTTCGACTTCTGGGTCTGGGTAGATAAGTCTCTCCTGGGGCGTGCGAAGGTCGAAGATGCGCTTCACGTTATCGCTGAGCCAGTCCAGTGCCTGTTGGTCGTTGACGGCTGCCGCCAGCATGCCGCTTCTGTAGAAACGGGCTGAGGGCAAGTTGCTCCCCGGAACTGCACCAGCATCGCGCAGGTTGATGATGGATGTTGTTGGGATGAATGGAGCTGAAGTGAGAACTGGGAGGTAGGTCTCTGGGGGGATGGCTTCAGTAACGTCCGTACTGGACAGAGCCTCCAGATGTTCCCGAGAAGAACCCATAATTTGCAACCAGAGACTTGAATCACGATCTATACCGAGCCAGGAATTGTCGCAAAGATCAAGGCCGAGAAAGAATGAGGCTTAAGGAAAGAAGCTCGTGTAGTGGTCTTGGTGGTGATTCGTTCGTGGTGGATGACTAGCTTATGGTGGGGGTCTTGGAGAACTGCGTCGAGTGCAATGTAACAGTAAGCATTGCGTATGCGAATATCACCGAAAGAAGGAATTTGTCAAATGCTTGGGACATTTATACGAATTAAAACAATGGATGTGCGATCAAATTGTCCGGCCTGTGCTCGCCATTGTTGGAAACAAAGCGCCGGTGTTCGGAAGCTTTCGGAGGCAGGCATTCGGATACTTGCTTCATTCACAGACACTTGATGCTATTTTCGGGTCGTGAATTAAGTCCCGAGCCAGAACTCGAATACATGGATTGACCGCAGTTCTTTCCCTGAACATGACAAGTTTTCATGGTCATCACTGGTTCTGACTTGTTGCGCGTCGACCACCACTGGCAGTCTACCCTCCGACATGCACAGGGTCCCAAACGACCGGGCAAACGTGTACGATGATCAGTTATGATCAGCCGACTTGAAAGGAAGGTTCTCGAGTAAGCAAGTGTTCTTTTGATGTCTAATCCGAATAACTTTTCCCATGAAACTCCATGCGCCCGTAGCAAAGTTGTCCTCCAGCATCGCCATTAAACAATGAAGCTGCTTCTTTGACAGCTACAATCTCGGCCTCAACCTCGCCTGGATCGGTCCACCCCTTCCCCTTGTCCTTGTGCTGTTGTTGTCGGGCATGACGTCGGGCAAGACGGAGGGCTCTCTCCGAGGTGTCTCTGGCCACTGCCTCGTCTCTGGACAGTGACGAACTGTAGTGTTCGAGGTTAGCGTGTATCTTGTTGAGGGTTCATTGATGCAAACACGGGGGGTCCTAAGCATACCTTAGTCTCATACTGTTTAGAACGTCTACAGCCACTGACTCTTCTCTGGTCATTGACTCGTCTCTGGACACGGAGTGGTCTCCAGCCGGCAAACTTCTACAGCGTTCGGGATGAGTGACGATCTCGACGGGGCTTTGCCGACGCAAATATGTGACGATGCTGAACATACCTTCGATCCGTAAGATATGAATCACGTCTCACGCCGTAGAACTCAGTACTCAACGCTGCCTCCTGCAGTGTACGCGCCTCCGATGGCCGCTCATGATCATAAGTCACCAGAATGAACGGAAAACAGATCTCATTCTTGAACGACGGGCTCGACATGATAATCCGGGGAACTGAAGGATCACCGCGGCGATTGTAGCTCCAGATAACGGCGGCTTCGGCTTTGACGATGGAGAGGATGTCTTCTGGCTTCTTGTAGTAGAGATGTGCAGGGACGTGAAGCCACCACTGCTCTCCGTTTCGGAAGTCAAGTCTGAACCGGGTGACTTCGTTTTCCTGGAGCATGATCGGTAACATGCTTGGCTTCTCATCTCTGCAATGAAATTGTCTGACCATCTCAGGGATCCTGGAGCCTCGGAAGTCACTCAGAAGATGGCCAGGTCCCTCGGCTGAGGCCTTGTTCTCTCCGAAGAACATGGGCCTCTGTCTGACGACCGAAGACATGTTTACGATTGACGAAGAGGACGGTAATCAGGGGTTTTTTGGAATGATGAGAAAGTAAATATCCACGGTTGACGAGGGAGACGGTAGACAAGGGGTTCTTCGAATGATGAGAAAATAAATGTTTACGGTTGGATAAGAGAAACGATGGACAGAATAGTTGGTCTTGAAATTGATTGTTTATGTCAGGTTTGTTGTTCATGGAATAAGGTTACTGCTATTCATAACCATCGGTCGCTGGGGAAATGCTGGTGCTGTAAACCACACAATGATACAAATCTAAGGTGATACCAACTCAAAAAAGAAATAAGTCTCGCTGGTCCCTACTAGCAGTTGGCTGGTCGCTTTCCTTGGGCAAGTTGGAGACACTGTGGGTGTTTCTTGCCGTTGTACTTGAGGGAAACCGTAGCAACAAGTGTCCCAAATCCCAACGCTCAAGCAAGGTTCAGAGTGGGAAGAAGTTAATTGAGAGCAACATGCCCCAAGTCTGATGTTAGAGTGCTTGCTATGGCTACTAAATGCTGTCGATGCCCAGTGTTGACATTCGTCCGTGTTGAGCAAATACCATTATAGCACCAAGTTCATAAGCACAGCAGCACAGCCAAGACCACTCATCAAAGCCAGTCTAGCGCTCAGCATGTCTCCTCCATCACCCTCTGCGACATCTTCTAGCGTTCGACTGCCCTCCGAGAAGACTGAAGGTCGCATACATTGGAAAATGCTCCCAACCTTCGTGTCGTTGCTTGGCTCCATCCACGCCTCTCCCTCGACCAGATTACTCGCGTTTCCAAAACCAACCCATACCATGCGGATTTTCTGAACACTGTCGTCGTACAATGCCATCGTGTTGTTCGAACCGTCATCTCCAACTGCCGGCAGGTAGTCGTTGATCTCGAAGAAGCCAATCTGATCGGGCCTCAAGCCGTCCAGCTTCCCTGCCTTTGATGGCGCCAGTGTCCCGCTGACATTTCCACTCCACATGCCGCAAGGACTAGCACCCCAGATCCGCTCGGTTCGGTTCGTACTACAGAACTCTCCAGTGCCGGCGAAGTCGATGAGGTAGCTCAAGCAGTCCTCAGGAAGAAGCTCTTCACAACGGCTCTGCACATCTCTATCGATGGGGAACTCCTCTGGATCGGGGGTCAAGGTCAGAGATGTTGTGCAAATCGCCCAGCTGTCGTGTGCCTTGAAGGTCCCGTTGTCGTTGGAAAGTTCACTGTTGTTGTCTGGCTTGACTCCCCACTGGACGTATGTGGCACGATCCCACTCCTCATCAGGCCAACCCTCTGGGATAACATCGCCGGCAATATTGTAGTAGAACTCCCAATTGGGCGAGCTGCTCATCCCGTTGAATTCCCTGTCGACAATCGGGCCTTGCGAGTACGACCCGGCCGTTGCATTCGCGTCTTCGAAAAGATATTCTAGGTCCTTGTACCTTTGAGGCAGCTCCAAAAGCTTCTGTGCCGAACATGACCATGTCGCGAGGCCAAGGGCCAGTTGCGAAGAGGCAAAAGTCGTTTTCATATTGGCGGTGATGAGTCGTGTTGTGCTTGGACGGTTGGCAACCGTATGGACTTGTGTCTACCACGAGGTGCTTGTGCAACAATGTCAAGACGCAAAGTATCAAGACAACGGTCTGAAAAAGACTGTCAGAATCCTTGGAGGCAACCACAACATCATATACTTGAGCACTACGCCTCAATGCGACCTCGCGGACAAACATGGTAGCCTATCGGCGTCGACACGGCTAACGACTGGATCACGATGCGGCCCTTGCTGGTCAATCATTTCCAGTAGTGCATCCCCAAGACCCTTGGCAGCCGCCAATTGGGGCATTTGATCCATCGTAGGGCATGTTCAGCAACGAAAGTCATGCGCGACGGCGCAGCAGAACTTCGGGTGTGACGTAGGAATTGGTGGTCAACTGTGCCGCACGGTCACGGCAGAGGATTGCTAGAGACTTGGCATGTGCCTAATCGTCCCAAATAAGTAAGACCCCTATAGCAGAAGATTGGTCGAATACCGTCGTGTATGAAATGTGACAAATACAGCTCCTTCTATCTTGAATAGGATGAGCCCGGGGTGTTTCTGGCCAAGTCGGTTCTTGGATGCTACGGCAGATGCCTGTAACGGCAGGTTAGGTCAATGGCTGCCTCCACGTGACAACAACGGATTCTCATGGTTGCCGGTGCATTAGCTCATAACGTGGAGGACTATATAGCATTATATGTTTAACAATTTGCTTGTTTCTAGTTGAAGAAATCACAGAATCCACGTAGTAGGAGCAGTCACGTTGCCATTGTTCCATGGCTGTAGTGCGCACCAGCATGAATTACCTTAGACCAATACTCAATCCTGGGCGCATAGCCACATCACATCGATAACTAGTCAATAGCACGATTGAAGATGGCCGTGGGCACAAGAATCTACATCAATAAAAATTGACTAGAATTTGTATAAAAAATATATTGCTAGATGACCAGACACAAATGTGAATCATTGCCAAGCTTGCCCTCGCTGTAGGGTACCAAAACCCCACGAACCGGTATCGGCATTGGCATCTCGAAATCATTGGGCTTGGCTTCACTCACACACTTCTAGCCGAGCGCAGGCTCAAGAGTCCAGTTCCAGAGTTCCGCTTACTGACATTCTTCCCAGGATGCCTTCATCACCTCTCATCCGCTGGGGCCTGCCCATCTCCATCCTCGCCATCGCATTGGTTCTCGCCATCCGCCAACAGCAACGACCCCTCCAACAGCCTCTCACTTCCAGCACCACTCACTGCTACACATCGATCCGCACACTCTGGCCTGCCAATGCCTCACCGAAATGCTTCACTGTCGGCTCAGATGGACACTTCTCCGATGCGTTCACCCCAGACAACGATGAAATTCCGGAGGACGCAGTTGTGTCACCTGGCCATGTTATTCCTGGTCTGTGGGATGGCCATGGCCACTTGAGGCAGTATGGCGAATTTCTTCATTCCGTGGATCTTTTCGGTGCTACTTCGCTTGCAGAGGTCAGAGTCAGGGTGAAGAAGTATATTGCTGAAAATCCATCGGCTGGATCCAAGGATGAGTGGGTTCGTGGTATTGGCTGGGATCAGACATTCTATGGCCGAATGCCTACGGCGGTACGTCATGAAGCCCTTGATAAGCTTGGAATCGCAACTGACAATACCACTTAGGACGACTTAGCTCAAGACGCAGACCTGAAAGACCTCTACATCATGCTCGACCGCATCGACGTGCATTGCACCTGGGTATCACCATCCATTCTCTCCCTCTTGGCCCCTCTCCCACCCAGCGTCCCAGGTGGCGAGATCATCCGCGAGCCTGGACCAGGTGTCTTCTGCGACAACGCCATGGATCTCGTCCTGCCACTTTGGCCACGACCCTCCCCAGAAGCACAAGCTCGTCAGATCCACTCGGCCATGGCGGCATTGAACGCGGTGGGCCTGGTAGGCATGCATGATGCGGGCGAGACGAGGAAGAATTTGGAGTTCTACAGGGAGATGGCGGGGAAAAATGAGGAATGGACGGTCAGGGTTTATGGTATGCTGGAGTGTGAGAAGAGAAATACTTTCTGTCCGGAGGAGGCTGCTGTTGTCGCAGGCGAGTCCGACTTCCTCACTGTTCGAAGCATCAAGCTCTTCGCAGGTATTTCACTCCCATGACTCCTAGCAACTACCTATGACTATACTGACTATCACAGATGGTGCCCTCGGAAGCTGGGGCAGCGCCATGCTCGAACCATATGCGGACCATCCCGACACTTCTGGCACACTGCTAATTAATGGCTCCGCTCTTACCGCCGTGACATCTCAATGGTCTACCGCCGGCTATCAAGTCAACATCCACGCCATCGGCGACTTGGCTAATCGCAACGCGATCGACGCCTTTTCCAACGCCCTCGAGCGTCTCTGCCCTTCAACGGCATCTGTCACAGAACTAGCCGAGTGCCAACGTGAGAACCACCGATTCCGCATCGAACACTCTCAGATCATCCACCCGGATGACCAAGTCCGTATCTCGTCCCTTGGCATTGCCCCTTCAGTACAGCCAACCCATGCCACCTCCGACATGAAGTACGCCCTCTCCCGTCTCGGATCAGAACGCCTCGGAAACTCTGCCTACCGCATGCGTTCATTCCTACACACCCATCCGGCACCACTCCTTCTGGGAAGCGACTTCCCCGTCGAACCACCGAACCCATTCCGCGGAATGTACGCTGCTGTCGCAAGGAGAGACCCTGCAACAGGTCTAGGCAGCCCAGACAAGCCAGAGCAGGGATGGCATCTTGATGAAGCCCTAAGTATGGACGAGGCACTTCAAGGTTTTACTCTGGGACCGGCTTGGGGAGCCTTCCTTGAGGACAAAGCCGGAGTCATCAGACCTGGAGCCTTCGCGGACTGGGTTGTGCTTGATAACCCTTTGACTCAAGACACCGAGGTTGAGAATTTGAGAGACCTGCAAGTGAGAGAAACTTGGGTAGGTGGCAAGCGTGTATACGCGCGTCTTTAAGGCGCTAAGCAGTCATGACAAAAGCAGGTGAGAATCACCATATAACATACAGGCAAAGGCATAGAGGCATTTGGTCACGTTATGATAACATCGGACATCCCTTTGAAGTTTGCTGGTGAAACCAATTATCTCGTCGTCCCATAAAGATCTGTTCTAAATTGACAAGCTGAAGGTTATATGCCATCCGGTAGTACACTTTACCTCAGCAGTCTCCATACATTGCCCTCTGACACACCAAGAAATGAACCGCCAGTTTCATCAGCGGCGAAGATGGCGCGACAGCTGTGCAAGATTTCATCGGGCTCTTCGACTATCTGTAAAGAAAGGGCTCACATTTCGAGCGATTCAGCACTCTAGAAGCAAGCAAAATGAGCGTTCGGCCCTTCCCGTGCAGCCGTAGCCGCCCTAAAGCATGGCTTTACCTCATGTCATGTTCGTACACTTCTTTTCGAGCCATTTCGCCAACCTGACGCAGGGAATATCCACCACCCTCCAGAAGACGTCGGCCCACCATATGACTGTTGGAACACAGAAACATGCATGAAGGCAAAATCCAGCATTAAGCCACCAGCCCTCCACACCGGTGATCTTGTAGGCCAATATCTCGAAATGATATCCGACGGCATGCATAGCTGGGCCATGCATGAGGTACACGGCAAAAGAGATCTTGCCCAAGTATTGAGCAACACTGGAGTTGAAAGCTGCTTGCCACGTACTCGAATGTCCAACAGCCAGCACGAACAGCACTGCACCAACCGATTGCCAGTAGTGGAACGACAAGACGGACCACCAGCTTGGGATGAGAGATTCGAGAAAAACCCAGCCAGGAGTGATGTGCCCGTTAGCATCGGGTTGGCTCAGGAGGTAAAGAGCTAGACCACTGAGGGCACCCCAGAAGACTCTTCTCGCCCAATGTAAAGGCTGAGCTGACCGTTTTGGAGTATCCAGGGACAGACCAAGGGAAACAGCCTTGTGCTTTTCGGACATGAGGTCGAGCTCAGCGACGAGCATGCCGCCGAGAAACAAAAGAAGCTCCCATTTGGAAGACCGATAGATGAACAGAGTGAGGCTCATCACGGTAGTGAAACGGAAGAAAGTATTGAGCCTCGCAGTGGCCATCAGAATCAGGAAGAGGAACATAGAAGAGAGATATTCAACTGGTATGGCCCAAAGATGTACATCGTACTCTTCACACGCGAGTCAGATCTAACGTCCTTGGCCATGTGAGCTGATGAGATGACTTACTGATCCGACCCGCATCAGGATCCCAGGAGAATACATGAGCCCAAGAGTAAAGACTCCATAGCCAGTCACGAAATTGTTCCATGGTACTCCCGAGCCTCTGTGGGTGTGGTTCGATAATATTCTTCATGTATCTCGTGTCGTTCGCGAATTCGCGTGTCAAGTCATAAGCACCCAGACGAACTAGGCATAACACTATGAAGCTTGATACGATGCCCGGAAGAAAAAGGCGAAAGGCACGCCGAAACACCAAAGAGCTCAGGGCTTCGAAAAGCTCAAGTGGTTTCCGACTTCGCATGAGCTTTAAAGGCCGATATGAGAGGACGTAGCCAGAAATGACGAAGAAGATGCAAACCGCGGGCTGTCCCTGATAGAAGAGGCGCAAAATTGGGAGCTTGAGCCACGACCAATTATTGTCACCACAACCATAGCTTTCTGCAATGAAGAAGCATTGGTAGCTGTAATGACAGAAGAAGACCGCAAGGGCTCCAAGGCCCCTCATGCCATCGAGATACGCTGTGGGATGAATCTTCTCAGTTCGAGCCCACTTGCAATGGTGTTGACCTTGAAGAAAGCTAGGGACTAACAACCACAAAAGTCTTGTCAAGAGCTTTCTAGAGGTGATCTTGCGGAAACTGGGAACGACAAGAAGGAAGGAGTCAAGCCATGGCGAGAAGACAGAGGCTTTGGTCAGGTCGTAGACATTCTCTTGATTCCCAGACTCTTTGTCTAGCGAACGACTGACCGGCATCTCAACAGCTCGGCCCTGAGTTGTCCTTTGGTCTTGCATGTTGCTTCGAGTGAGCCCATGGAGGTAACGGGTCCTCGAGCTGATTTGGCTGTGTGTCTGAACATGCATACGACGCAGTGGCGTTATATGACATCCGAGAAGAGCTGATCGAAAGCAGGGCACCTCAACATTGAGGGAGTGCGGAGATCTCAGCACAAAGATTTTGGTGGGAGGTCGTCTCAAGGTACGGGTCCCAGAAGAAGACAGAGAGGGATACTCCCGACGGGAATCTGTACCGATATGGCGTGACCATGTGCAGAAAAGGAAAGGAAGGAAACAACGATGCAGATGATGCCTTCCCTGTACGACACATGGTGCCTACGGCTGTCACGGCCACCTGTATCAGGTGTCAGGCTTCAGCCAACTGGCACAGCAGGGAGTGATTGGAAACGCTTGGCAAAAGAGTGAAAAGCAAACAGGGCAAATGACCGAACCGTCGTGAACATCCCAAATTCGGTACATGATGATCCTCAATTAGATTGGCGGCCGATTACACATGCTGCTTCAGAGAGCTCAAACCGACCATGACTTTTGACTGGTGGCACATCTTCCCGTGCGACACTGCATATCGGCAAGCAAGAACTCTTCAGTGTTACTGTAGTATTGTGTCTTGAGCACGCGGCGATAGCCACCGCATTAAATGAATGTACTGTTGCACATGTGCCTGTCTATAGTAGTCATATCCTTTTCAGAATGCAAACAAACGCCTGAACCGTGTCAAACCCATCAAACGCCGTCCAAAAATGCCATCGCGTCGTACCCGTAGAAGTTCGTTCTCAACTGCTCAGTGCTCAAGCCAGTCGAGGAACTGAGGGGTGAAGTAGCTGACCACAATGGTGGCACCAGCACGGAGAATGCCCTCCGTCGACTCGAATGCCATGTGCTTGAGGTCGAAGACACCGGCTTTAGCACCGGCGTGGATCATGGCGTATTCGCCACTGACCTGATAGGCTGCGACTGGTAGGTCTTTGCCGAGATCTTTGGCATCGCTGATGATGTCCAAGTACTGACTAGCAGGCTTGACCATGATGATATCGGCACCTTCTCCGATATCACGGGTAATGGCACGACGAGCCAGGCCTCGGCCACCCGGAGGAAGCTGGTAGCACTTGCGGTCGCCGAAGGACGGTGCTGAGCCAGCAGCATCGCGGAAGGGTCCGTAGAGGCAGCCCGAGAACTTTGCAGAGTATGACATGAGCACCGTCTTGTGAGCGATGCCCTCTTCGATGAGCTTGAGCTTGATCGCACGGATGCGACCATCGTTCATGTCAGATGGGGCAACGCAGTGGGCGCCGGCCTTGGCGTAGGCGATGGCGACGTCGGAGATGCGGTCAACGGACAGCTGGTTGTTGAGGCTGCCATCGTCGCGGAGGATGCCGCAGTGGCCGTGAGATGTGTATTCGCAAAGGCAGACGTCGGTGCAGATGAAGAGTTGAGGGAAGCGACGGCGGATGAGGCGGATAGCCGAGATAACGGGGCCTTCTGGGTCGTCGGCAGCACTGCCCAAAGCATCCTTCGTGCCGGCCTTCAATGGCACGCCGAATAGCATGACTGATCGGAGACCCTTGTGGACAAGAGGCTCGAGGAAGCTCGTCAATCGGCTGACGCTGAGTTGGTATTGGCCCGGAAGCGAGGGAACGAGGTTCATGTCATCGTCGCCATCGGTGATGAAGAGGGGGTAGATGAGCATAGACTGAACAATTTGTCAGAAGTTGTGCGCAGCACTTGGCCGAAAGCCATGCTTACCTTGGTCAATTGACGCTCAGCCTGCCATGCGCGGGCGAGAGGGTGAAAGTAGCCGCCGTGCAACTGGCTCGAAATATCGCCGGAGATGCTCACGCTGGTCGCAGCCGTGCTGGCGTACGACATGGCGCGAGAGATGTGGGAAGTGCGGTCATCCATGGTGGAAGTGCGCGAAGGAGCAGGGCCCGGGCGACGAGGAGCACTGCCGTTGCTATCGCGAAGTGACAGATCCTGGACAAGGCTGGAGAAAGACATTTTGGTCGGAGTCAATGGGCCAAGGGACGATGGTGGCTATCGCGTGGTCAAGCGGCGGGACTAGACTGGGGAATGGCGGGGCGATTGTTGGTGTGAGGGCGGCCGAGACAGGCGAGTAAGACGTCAATGAGGGATAAGATAGACGTGCTGTCCTGTTATACCGGAATCAAAAGGGCGAGCGTTGTTGAGTCGTGAGGCGGCGGGTGGTTGGAGATGAAGAGTAGAAAAGGATAGCCGGCGGATGGTCCGATGGCGAAAGTCCAGAATGCGGGATGGCCAGTAAAATTCTGGGCGTCCCTTATTTCGCCATCGCCGCGACCGCTTGAGCTCGTTTCAACTCGGAATCGGGGCCTCAGTCATGCAGGACGGACACCCGCCTTCCGAGGGGTCCACACTGTGTGTATCCACCAATCAGGGTCGCTCATTTCGTAATGGCTGTTAAACACGCTTCATTCTCGTAGCTGAACAAACAAGTCAGACATCTCACATTCCTAATATGCGAGGCGCCAAGTAGCAGGTCTGAAGGTCAGCATCGGAAAGACTTCAAATGCATCTTGTCAGCATGGCGGTGCATCTATTGAATACGCAAGGCGCTACCAGTATATCACATGTAGGGAAGGAAGCACCCTATCCTGCCATCTCACTGCGTCCTCCGTACCTGCCATCTGTGTGCAGATCCCCAGCCACGACCGGTGCCCCAGGCAGCTCACTCACAGCATGTCCACCATCCTTCTCGTAAACCTGATGATACTCGCTCTTTTTGTGCACTTGGTCTCCATCAAGCTCCTGTTTTGCTTTTGCCTCCACATTGTGAAGCTCTGGTACTGTATCTCGTTCCACAACAGCCGCTTGTGCGTTGTTGCGTTGATGCTGCTTCCTTCTTTTGGCGAAGCAGAACAAACCCAGGAGCAGGAGCCCACCGCCACCTAGGCCAACGGAGACGCCGATAATGATCTTCGTCTTGCCATCAAGTGAAGAATTGTCGCCATTGGCGTGATTATCTTCGTTGCCATTTTCCGTCGATGAGCTGGTCGAACCAGGACCGGAATCGCGAGTCGTCGCTGCTCCCTGATCAATGACTTCCGTTCCTTCGGGTCCACGGGATGATGAGTTTCCAGTACGCGAAGTATTCTCTGAACCATTGTTCCCATCGTTCTCCCCGGCCCCGTCGTTTCCATTGTTTGCTAAGTCGCCCGTATGCGTTGGCTCAGTCGAAAACGACTCGTCTGTTGTTGAAGATGTGGTGGTGCTCAAGGGAACGGTGTCGCCTGCATGAGAATGAGTGAATTGGTCTGGAAGTCCAGGAATGGAAGGGCATCAATCGTTACCTGACGTATCCACCGCAGATGAAGCACTGCCGTTGTCATTGTCATCTCTGTCGTCTCCGTCTGGCTTCGGTCCCCTTTTAAGGACATTCTCCCGAGAGAGATAGTAGTCTGGCGAATCGTCGGAGTCTCCAGTGTCTACTGAAGTGACTTGGAACCAATATCGGGCATCGTACTGTAGCTCTCCACTTTCGACTGCGTCCTCGTTTGGAAGCTTAAAAAGGTATGGGTGTTGTGCTGCGATCACGGTCAATCAACGAGGCATGAGTTAAAGAATAAGACCAACCTACTACCAGGGGGGACCTCACGCTTCACCAAGACAGTGGTGTCGTCCTTGTATGAGCTTTTTAGTTCCAGCAATGCATTCGACTGTCCCACGTCCGCCCATGATAGCAGCGCCGACCCTCCAAGACCCAGGTCTGTCCATGCAGTCACCCATCGTACAGCAACGGTTAATTGGACTTGTGCCAGAGCCACCAGTAGCCAGTACGGAAAGCCTGAACAACGTGCCATATCGAACCAAGCTTGTAAATTGGAGAAAGGAGATCAAGATTGGGAAAACAAAAAGCAAGACGAAAGAGTGAGTCGAAGGACGGCGTGGAAAAGGCCTGACCAGCCGCGGCACCCATAAGGAGGAAGATGTGGCATTTCAAGAAGATTACCTGACCTCTAAAACCCTTTGGCACAAGTCTCCTGGAGTAATCCAACGTAGGGGCCGAATGAGATTTGAGGTTCTCTACGGGACAGTAAAGGCCCTGATACGACCTGCTCGTCTAGAATAGGAAAATGGGCCCCCGAATCGGTCACCCTTGAAACAACCATGAGTGTGGCACAAGCAAGCGAAAGATTAGGCAAAGAAGAATTGTTCCCTTTTCTAGAAAAAGGTGTAAGCGCCCTGGCGGATCACTACCTTGGCTGATCAAGCCTGCCGTCGTCGTGGCAGGTTAATGGTACATCGATGCTAGACCCGTGCGTGACCTGCCACTGCGTGAAGTTCAATTACGCCAAGAACCTGCTTAGGGACAGCATTTTAAGATGCGTGGTAAAGTAGTTCCGGAAGGCCAATCTGTGTCAGAATCACAAGGGAGCGAAGTTGCAGAAATGAGATCAATATTCTAGTAAAGGTTAGTCTATCATCCACATAGAGTGAGTACTTCTACATGACCCGTAATCGTCACACCTCCTTCACCCGGACTTCTCCGAAGTACAATTAGATACCCCTCAGCACTGTGTTGTCCCTCTTGTCCATCGGCGTATACCTCTCCTGTAATGCCTGCTCCACAGTCTTGTTGTGCTTTGCCTCTGGCCTCATGTAGCGCTCCCTCAATGCCTTCTGCACGGGTGTCAACGGCTTCAAGCTGTCAGGTATGATCTCCACATCCGCGATACCGCTTGGGACTGTTGCCACACCGACCATCTCCCTTCCCTTGTCAAGTGCTGAGGAGAGCCAGCCCTTTGCCTCAGTAGCCTTGTTCTCAGCCGCTGCCTCAGCCTTGACGGCCTCAGTCTCAGCCTTGCGCTTCGCTTTCGACGCAGCTAGAATAGCAGCGTTCTCTGCTTCCCTCGTAGACCACTTTGCCTTCTCTGCTGCAGCCTTCGCGGCCTCGGCAACGTTGTGCTCAGCCTTCACGGCCTTGGCCTCAGCCTTTTTCTCCAAAGGCTTAATCTTCTCCTGTGCCTTCTCGATTTCGGTGCCTGCCTCGCTGAAAGCTTTGCTCCAGAGCTTCGCAACACTTGCCTCAGCAGTGGCGCGCACGTCGTCCCAGTCGGTGTGCTGAACCCATTTCGCGGCGTTCTCGACCTCTTGATTCCAGCGGTCCTTGACGGCCTCGACAGAGTGGGCGCGCTCGGCGGCTGCTAGTTCGGATCGTGTTGGCGGGAGGGGCTGTTCCTTGCGAGGATCGACGAGATCCTGGATGTCGAGGGCTTGAGCGCGGAGAAGAGCGCTCTGGTGTTCGCGTGTGCGTTGGTGGGCGAGGACGGAGAGGTAGGCGGCCGAGAGGGTCAGCGTAACACCGCCGGTCTGGAAAGGAATGTTAGACATCATCTTTTGAGACTCTAGGTTGTGTTCCATGGATATCACTCACGAATCCTGTGACGAAACCCATTTCTGAGGTCGGTGGTTGGTGCTAGCCGAGGATGAGAGCTTTTCGACTCTTCGACCGGGCCGTGTTACCAGTGTCAAGACCGAGCGAGCGATGAAAGAGCTCGTGAGCTCCCAATTGTCGCGATGATGCCCTTACTCGAAGACAACACCAAGATGTCAATTGACCTGTCGTGAAGAAAGCTTTGGTCTGCTGTCACGCTGAAGTGGGCAGTTTGGAGGGATTGACGTAGGTGCAGCTCCAAGTTTAGGTGCGCTGCGACGAGGCTGAGCGGGTCCCTGGCCGCTGCACCCCCAATCGGGAACTGCTCCAAAAATTTCCCCTAGATCTAATTGAACCTCACATCGTCCGTCACGAGCATCACCACATTCCTTCAAGCCTCGATTCGTCCGCACCACAGGCTCACTCGACCACGCGGCCTGTCTCTACTTTTCTCTGCGAGGTCGTCGAAATCCCGGTCACACACACAACACAGCAAGCATGGCTGGCGGTACCGTCAAATTCCGGCATCTGAGCCGCGACTCAGCTGCGCGACAAGCCCTCCTCCGCGGTCTCGTCACCCAGCTTGTCCAGTACGAGCATCTACACACCACATATGCGAAGGCGAAGGAGACTCAACGGATGGCTGAGAAGCTCATCACACTCGCCAAGCGCGACAACGAGCCCTGCAGGAGATCAGCACAGGCTATGCTCTACGTACGTTCCCTGTTCTACACACCAGGCGATCGATTCTGGACTCAATGGTTCTGTTAGATCACAGCTAAATCTTCACTGCATAGACACCAGATAAGCTCCTGCCCAAGCTCATGGGAGAGCTTCGAAACCGATACCTCAACCGCGAAGGTGGCTACACTCGTGTGGTCCGCACCGAGCCCAAGAACGTGTACGACCAAGGCGAGTCTGCTATCCTCGAATTCGTCGACGGACCCAAGGACTCTCGCTTCATGATGACCGCCAAGACTGTCGCCCGCGACCGCGTTCTCGGCCGTCAAACCACCGCCGTTACAGGTCTCAATGTCAAGAAGGTCACCCAATTCCGGGGCAAGGACGAGTTCGAGAGCATGGTCCAGAGATTTATGGGACTGGAGACGACATCACAAGGGAAGAGCAGCGCAATGGAGGCGGAGGAAGATGAGGAGTATGATTATGAGGTTGAGGGCGAAGATATGGCCGGGCGGGAAGCCACGGCGGCAAAGAAGTTAGGGCCGGCGATCGTGCCTGACAGCGTCAAGGCCGCAAACTCAAGGCCAAGGGCATAGGGCCCCTGAAGTCAGGGCGAAGGCTGTTGTGTAACAAATTTTGTACTCTATTGATGAAACGCTGGAGTCTATCGGCGAACATTGTATAAAACAACCATATGAACACTCTTCTTGAGGCAACTCCAAGTATTAAACGAAGTCGAAGGTATCGCCACGCTCCTGTAACAACTTACCCACCCTCTTCGAACCAACAATCCTCTCCAGCTTCATCACGTCGTACTTGGAGAACACTGCCCTAACAGTCCCTTGACCGGGCTCCAGCTCCATATCCTCCTCACTCTTCAAGAGAGTTTCGCCTGCGATCTCCTTGTAGAAGATCGGGTTGTCTGGCAAAGCGTAGAATATAACTCGGCGAACACCCCGGATTTGGTATCGTCGGAAGTGGTGGGCTCGCTCGGTGTACAGCAGGATTTTGTGACGGCCATTGATGAAGTGACTTCGTGCTCGAGACGCCTCACGAACGTCAGTGTATTCGGAAATGGCGCCGAATGTGAGCGATTCGACAGATGACGATGTGGCGAAGAAGTTACGGACGCGAACAAAGTCGAGGTAAGATGGGACGAAGATGAGAGTGCCTGTTGCATCCTTGGCGCGCTTGACCAGTGATGGCACGATAGCAGAGTTAAAGTACTCGAACCTAGCATCCGGCTCCCTCTCCACTGTGCCAGGCTGGAACCGTGAGAACGTCTGCTTCGCGCGCACACCAAGCTGCTGCAGGCTTCCAGCATATTCCTGTTGGATGCGAACCTTGCCGGCCCAGTTGTGGCATTGTGACCGGAACAGCTCAGAAAGCTCTGGGGTATTGAAACCAGACATAATGATCGTCTGTCTGAAGTACTTGGCCCAGTCTTCCAGGTACCAATTCCGCACACGGCTGAAGTCGCAGTCGTGTGCATCTTTAGGTTGCTTGTTGAGATGCTCGAAGATGAACTCGACGTGCTCCCAGTTTTGCATGAGTAGAGCGTCAGCCTGATCCATAACCACCATCTCGATCGAGCTTAAGAAGTCATAGTCCATGCCCTTCTTCTTATCTTTCTCCTCTTCTGATCCGATTGCCATGCGCAGACCGAGTGGACTGGCGAAAAGGATATCGGAGTTGTAAAATTGTGAGAAGTACTTGATCGTCTTGCGCGTGAACTTGACACCAATGCGGAACATGTCGTCATCTTTGCCCTCAAACAGGTGACGGAAGTCGGCGGGACGATCAGTGCCGAAGTTCTGCTCCTTGTCGTGATATGAATCGTCAAATCGCTTACGATTCTCCTCTTGGTCAGGCTGAGTGAGGTCTCGAATGGTGTTCACCATTCGCAGACAAGAATGTCGTGTCGGCAAGAGGAACAGAACCTTTGGCCGGGTAAAGCCTTGGTCCCGCAGTTCGAGCTCCGTGTCCTCGCCTTCCTTCGCCAGCCGGCCATTGTCCTTGATGATGCGATCCCTAGTCTTGAGGACATGATTGACGGCATGCAGGCAGGTGAGCTGGCGTAGTTGGGTTGAGTTCTTGACGGTCCGATCGCAGTAAAGCAGATCACTGTTGTTGAATATGAATGGGCTGAGGTTCTGTTGGAAGTTGTTGAAAGGCAGCTTATCCTTGGCGGACTGCTGTAGCTTCTGCTTCAAGTGCAGGCCATCGAGGGTGGTGACTGGTATGGCGAGTTCGGCATTGGATCCTGATGATGGTAGCATTGCGGTGGCTCGTCCTGCGGGCACGAGAGCCTTCTTTGTCGTCCAATCGGCTTTCTTGACTGCTGCGACGTGCGTTGCGACCGCTTTGTCGTCAGGATGGGCAAAGTGCGACTCGAATGGGTCAGCTTCGTCTTCTTCGTCGTCCGAGTCGCTCTGCTCCGCAATCTCAAAATCCTCGGCGGTCTCTTCGGCCTCTTCCACATGATCAATGTCTTTGTCCTCTTCGTCCCCTGAGGAACCATCACCACCCTCATCCCTGGGGGCTTCCTTTTGCTGAGACCCGCCATGATGAGTTTTTCTCCTCTTTGCGCTCGGCTCTGTGTCTTGCTGAAAGCTTTGTAGTAAAGCCATATACGGCCTTGCTGCTGGCTTTTCGTTCTCGCTTTCCTCGCCTCCATCAGACAGATCCTCACTCGCGGTGTCCTCATCCATATCATCTTCAGATTCAGACTCCGATTGCCTAAGGTCCTTCGTTAGTGAATGTCGGAGATTTGCGAACAAGCAATAACGTACTCTTCAGCAAGACGAGCTCCATCGAACCGCCTAGCAGCTGGTCCAAAGGCTCCTCCCCTTCCCCGGCCTCTGCCTCTGCCGCCTCGACCTCCTCTTGCTCCTCCTCTTCCTCCCCGAGCACCCGCACCACGGCCTCTGAAGCCACCACCTCGTCCTCGAGGTCCCATGACTATGTTCTCGTTCCTGACGTGGAGGTCAAGAATTCAAGACTGTATGGAGTCTGAGAAAAAGTTGACCGTGATTAGCCGTGAGTGAAGTTGAGGATGAGAAAAAAAAGTGGTTCCCAAGTTTGCAGCTTTTTGGTGGTGGAGATTTGCCTTTTTGGGACACCTGGACATGTCAGTCCCAAGACTTGCTGCCTCAATGACCATACGTTATAAATGGCGCTTCAGCCCCAAAACAGCTATATATTCAATCCAACGCTCTTCCAATCACAAATTTTCACTGCAAAAGGTTTCTTTAAGCATATTGTACCTCCAGTCTACTGCTCTAACTGCATGAACACTGCCAAGCACTCGAGATGCTCTCTCGCAGATTCGACTTTGCGACCAAGTTCCTACCTTAGTTGTGGTGGTCATGCTCTATTCTATTCTGCATCATTCCCTGAAGACAAGTTTGTTCAATGCCGTGGAGCCTCTTTGTTGAAGTCGAACTGGACTAGAGACGAGCTGCATTAATGTCTCTTTGCACTAGCCACAGTTATGCACAGGACGCACCGCCACAAGACTTTGGTCAGCCACACACTCAAGGCCCCGCCCCCTCCAGCAGCCACTTCCGAAGGTCTCCATCCCGCCTCTGGCTGGCACACACAAAAAATCACAAGTGAAATTTTGGCCCAATGGACCCAGCGTGACAAAGAGAACGATCAGGTTGACGCGGTGACTGGACTCGCCAATCCTTGAGGAAAATTACCCAGCCTCACGCTGCAGTGTCTTGATATATTTCCACATAATACCCTGTAGTCATATCCTTCCTGAGCCTAAGAAAACGATCCTTCCCAACCTAAGCCCAGGTACAGCCCACTCAGGGACCTTGCTTGCCTCTACTATTCTTTCTCCCCTCCACATCCCACCATCGTCGAATCACTCCCTCTCCCCTGTCGCATACCCAACGACGACACACAACACCTCCCTCGTACCGTACAACAGCGCGCTGTCGCCCATCATCGACCGTTCGCCCAGTATGGCCGCTGCCACTGAGGGTTTCATTCACCTCTCTCGCCCGTTGGCACCTTCCACCATCGGCCTGCAGTCCAACCTCGCCCCGCTCAGCGTCAACATCCACCCTCAGGTTCGATTTCTGCCCCAAGTCGGTCGGCGACACGAGAAGGAATACTGTTTTGCTAACGTCGATGCTCCTGTCAGGCTGTCTTCTCTATCCTCGACCATGCCGTTCGCCGCGATGTCCGTGAGGATGCCCAGCCAACTCGCGTCATTGGCGCCCTCGTAGGCACCCGATCCGAAGACGGTACCGAAGTCGAAGTCCGCTCTTGCTTCGCCATCCCGCACACCGAGGAGGAGGACCAAGTCGAGGTCGACGTCGAGTATCAGAAGAACATGCTTGCTCTGACCCTCAAGGCTTCGCCACGCGAGTCTCTGCTCGGCTGGTACACAACCTCGCACGAACTCAACTCCTTCAGCGCCCTCATCCAGAACTTCTTCGGCAGCCCGGATACCGGCACTTTCCCCCACCCTGCTATCCACCTCACCATCGACACCGAGCCTGGTGCCAAGATCGAGTCAAGGTGCTACATCAGCGCCCCCGTCGCTGTCAACGCTGAGCGCGCTGCTGAGAGCTGCCTGTTCATGCAGGTCCCCCACAAGATGCTCTACGGTGATGCCGAGCGAAGCGCTCTTCAGACCATCGCCAGCGCAAAGGACAACGAGACCCGGACGACACCCCTCGTCTCTGATATCGAGGGTCTTGGCCAGTCTATCGAGCAGACTATCAGCATGCTCGACCGCGTGAGCGAGTGGGTCAACGGCGTCCTCGATGAGGATGAGGTCCCCAACAACGCTCTCGCCCAGCACCTCATGGCTGCTCTCTCGCTCGCTCCCAAGGTCGATGCTCAACAGATTGAGCACGACTTCAACAACCACATCCAGGATGTCCTTATGGTCAGCTACCTCGCCAACACCATCCGCACTCAGATCGATCTCTCACAGCGTCTCGCTGTTGCCAACCTTGACACCGGTGTCAAGGAGGGTGAGAGCAAGGAGGGCGGTGACAAGTCCGGCAAGGGTGAGAACCAGCGTGGCGGCGGTCGCGGAGGACGTGGTGGTGGCCGTGGTGGTCGTGGCGGTGGCCAGCCTAGGGAACCCAGGGAACCCCGCGAGCCCACCGAGTAGACTTTGAAAAAGGGGGCAAACTGAATTTCGCACGCTTTGGAAAAGGATATGTGGCAGGAGATGTGCCACAAGCCGTTGAAAGAAATGATTACGAGGCTAGACATGTCATTCCGGACGCACACTTTTTGATGCTCTGATTTGAGACAAAAGTCTACTGTCTGTCATGAGAAAGAAAGAGGTCATGGGTTTATCATGTTTCACAATGAATATTCATGGCGTTGCAAGGGAACAGGGGATAAAGTCGAAGGGACAATGCATCCACTGGTCATCTTAGACGAAATACAAAAAGTTGAAAAAGAACCATGAATGCTGCACTGAATTGGACATAATACCTGGCTCATTTCACAGACGCCTACGATTACTGTCTTGGAGACCAGAAAAGGAGCAGAAGAGAATGCTGTGCGTCATGATAAAAACCTATTGACTTTTGGTAATTCTCCGATTCCCTCTGACGACCCCTGACTTCTTCCAATGATAAACAAACTCCCCTCATGCTCCTTTAATCCTAAGAGCCGTGTAAACGCCGGTAATGCGTGGGGTGTCTTCCATGACCCCCTTATCTGTACGCCGTCGTGTCTGTATATGCATCCATGCATGAGCTCATCTTGACGCCGAACAACTTGAAAAGTCGTAAAGCGCAAAAAGAAAGTCGAGTAGTCTAAAGTCACCGGCAACTGGTGTGAGGCACGAAGAAGATCCGGTACTACTGCCCTATAGTCCTGTGGCCGGTTTCTGTGGCAAGGAGGCGGGATTGCCATATGCTGGCAAGTGACCATAGGCCTGACTGTGGCCCTGGTGTTGGGGTGGTGGTCGAGATGGCGGGTACTGAGCCTGAGAGCCATTCGTGTGAGGGTAGGGCGAGTGCATCTGCGGTGGTTTGGGCGCAATCATGCCAGGATGTTGACCCTGTAGTGGGGCCATCTGCTGCTGTGGCGTGGGAAAGTAGCCCGGCATCGAAGTATTCGAAAGCTGGCGAGCCATTCCGTAGCCCCCTGGATATGGCTGCTGGTGTGGTGCTTGGTATCCAGGATAAGCCAGGTGAGTGGTGCCTATTTGGGGGCTACCATGATGTGAGCCCGGCGCGGTGAATGGCGGCTGCGGCGCGTGCGGTCCAGGCATGTTGTTGCCTCCGGGGATGAAGGACTGTGTCTGAGGATTGAAGCCCGGATTCCTGTTATAGCTCCCTGGGATGGGGTGCTGCGACTTCGGGTCGTGAGGATTCACATTGGCCGGCAGCTGACCGTACGCATAAGGGATATTCGAGTTGTGCTGATGTGCTAGAGACGCCGGGCCCATCTGGGAAGGTGACTGGCCCATAGGTGCAGCTCCCATCTGCGCGGGAGAGGCTGCTCCTGGGCCTCTCGGTGCGTATGGGGCTGAGGTGTACCCTTGTTGCCAATTTTGCGGAGCCTGGACAGGAACAGGGCTGCCGTACGATGCCATTGGGCTACCACCTGGGAGAAGGTTGTTGCGTGCGGGGGACTGCGCGTGGGCATACGGCTGGTACATAGTCAGCTTGGCATTCATCCTATTCGAGCAAGTTATCATTACCTGTGGCATGGCGTACTGAGGGAACGCCTGAGCCGGCTGCATCATTGGCGGCGCCTGAGGGTATGCAGGCGGAGGCTGGCCATACCCTTGCGCAGGCTGAGGCTGATAGCCCGGACCAAGTTGTTGCGCCACAGGTCCAGCCTGTGGTTGCGCGAATGGTTGGGGAACCCAGGTTTGCTGCTGCGGTCCCCAGTATGGCGTGTACTGATTACGGGAATCGAAGCTGTCGGAGTCATCCCTGCGCTGCTTGCCAGTCTTGCCCCTTTTCCCCACGTTCGAGCGATTCTGAGACATGGAACTTGTCCTAGACATTCCTTGATCCGTCTCGGTATCTGCGTCTGGGTCAGTCTATGTCTTCTTTGAGTTGAGAGAATATGCAACACAGCTTACCGGGCGTTGTGTCTTCTGCGCTGCCAAAGATTCGCTCACGAGCCTGCTTGTACATTTCCTCACGCTTCTCTCGCGTGAGTCTGTAAATGGTCAGCGAATGCCGCTTGAAGAGGTTCCAATCATACTGACTTCTGATTCGCTGTTGGCTTGTCCTTGTCACTTCCCACTTCCGAAGTCGGTTTGGAAGGTCCTGCGCTCGGGGTGCCGGCTTCTCCTTCTTGTCCCCGCCGCATGATTTTCTTCGGCAGGATGACCGGGGGTGGCGGAGTGCTGCTGGCAGAGACTTCGGTCTCGCTGACCATGGATGACAATGACTGCGGCACACGACAGAAAGGCGTTCGGAATATGCGGACTGAGCCAATATGGTGCTCATATGAGTGTGTCATGTGATAGTAATCGGCAAGCTTGTGAATCAGCATTCTGCAGAACGAATTTGATGGTGGCAGGTCCATGTAGGGTTCCCTGTTTGGAGTTAGTCACATATCACAGCAGACTTGAGGAGAAGGGCTTACTTGGAGTCCTGGACAAAGTCGATCACATCCTTCTCCAGTCGTAGAAGGAAAAGCCGGTCGCGCGGGCTTTGCATTGCATCCAACAACTTCTCGTCGGGTGCTTGGCGGTAGATGACATTGAGCGCATCTGAAGAGCCAGTGCTGGCATCGACGCCGGGCTTCTGATCTGAAGAGCCGCTTTGGGGGGTAAGAAGGCCCCCTGGCGGCTGCTGCATCAGTCTTCGCTCGGGAATATCACCCAAAGCTATACCTCGACCTCGTGCTGCAATGTCAGAGCCCATGCGCGAGCCTGCTAGTAGTGATCCTCGTACAGACAAGCCGTCGTCGTCCTCGGCAGCGGCTTTAACGCTAGCACTGTCGTCGGGCCGCAAGGATTCTTTCTCATCAAGGGCGAAAGTGGTGCCTGATGTAATGCTCTTGCCATCGATGCTGAGAGGCTTCGCACCGAGCTCAGACCCCGAGTCTGCCTTGGCCGACTCGTCTGAGCCGTTGTCACGTAGAACGCCGCTCTTCAGCGCTGCAGGAGAGCCACTCCCATTGACTACTAGGCTCGGAGTCGCCGCGGTCAGGTTGAGGTGTGTTAGAGAGTCAGACACCTTCTCCATGTTCGAGGGCGTATTGAGTGATTTGTCCGCTTGCTTCGACGACGGCCGTTGAGACGATGGACCTCTAGCCCCTGCGCCGTTTGCTATGACGAGCCCGGGGTTGGTGGTAAGTGACTGAAGGTTCGTTGGCGATGCGAGTTGGGCAGAACCATTGTGGACCTTGCTTTGGTCTTGGGACGTCGTGCCGGCAACCTGTAATCTGTCATCAACATTTGAACGCCCTCCAACGATTCTGCAACATCGCCCTGATTGGATGCGTACCTTTGCAAAGGAAGGCCTGGCAACTTCGGCCGCAGGCTGGGGAGCAGCCATGTCGTACGAGAGTTGCAGAAGTGACTCTGCCTGGTGACAAAGTGCTTCGGTTATTCGGAAAAACGATTAAATGTATGTGGCGATACAATGGGCCCTGCTACCAGGAAGGCCGTTTGTGCAAGAGAGCGAGCGACGATGGGTCGGTCGAGGCGAGAAGGAAAGACAGCTGGCGTCGACACCAAATCAAGAAGCAAAATCGATCGAAGCGGACATGCAGAACTGGAAGTGGTAACCGGTGATCATCGTCGTGATTTGGCAGGCATCCTGTCAGATTCGGAATGTGCGAAGCTGGACTTCGATGGCACCGGATGATCGCTCTGAAGGTTGGAGATCCCAGAAGTCTACGATAATGTGTCAGCAAAGATGAACTAGTACAGCCCGTCGAGATGCAATAGCGACGAGGGAGGAGATAAGAGGTGGCTGAGAATGAAAAGAAAGATAGGGGGCGTGATGGATTCACCGAAATTGGTGGATTGGTGCAATGAGGCTGTCGTCGCGATGAGGGGGGTGTTTGCATCCCTGGGACGAAGAGGCTGGCTGGGGGATTTCCAAAAAGGCGGACGCACCTTTGGCTCGACCTCGCAGGACAAGGTTCAATTTGTCGTCAGACAGTCTGGATGACTGTGAATGCGGAATCGATGGTTTGCAGCGACAAAGTGCGGGAGGATCGTCGCTGAGAAGTACCGTAACGGTTGTGATGGGGATTCGCCGTTGGTGGTGATGGGCGAGGTTTGCAGAGTGCAGATTGTAGATTGATTGCGGCCTGTAACTTTGTAATATGGGGGGTTACTTCAGTGGCAGGGCGGCGGCTGTGAGCGGGAATACGGGAAGCCAAGACGCTGGACAAAACTGTTCTAGCGCCGGCACCGACAGCCACCACCTCGCCGGGTCAGAGAAGCTACCCTACAGTCACGGTTTCATCATGACGGTTCGACCATCAGCATTTTTGGAACACCCTTAACTGACCTTATCTGACCTGACCTGATCTGACCCTGTCTGCGTCGAGGGATTGACCCCCTGGAGCATTGTGAGGCATGTTTAGGGTTTACCACGTCCCGAGGTGAAGCATTTCTCCTTCTCAACAAGGGTTGCTTTAAAAGTCCAGGTTTTCGTGCATTGACAGGCACATGTTTGCAAGGTGAGGCAGGCAAATGTCGATTGCTTAAGCATTCTTCTCGGCACAGCATTCAAGAGACAAGTTTAAGTGTGCTCATTATACGCCGGCGTCATCATAGGAAGGGCAAGCTCTAGATGCCATCATTGTACGAATATGGGAGCCAACACCGCTCGCGTGACCACCTTCCTGCTGAGTTCTAGGTTGCTGAAGCCCAACGTTCCATTCTTATACCTCCCAGGCCTGTGGGCCGATGTATCTCATTTCATTGTGCATCTGCCTCACCCTGAAAGAGAGACGCGACCACTATATGCGTAGCGAAGATGGCCACTCTCACCCTTGTCCGAAGTTACACACATAGTGACAGTGAAACTGCACCGAGCGAGACCTGTTGGGTGTAAACACCCTAGCGATCTTATCTTTCTCACCTCGCGAATGAGTTGGTCCACATTGGTAGGCATCCGTGCATCCTTTTCCCCGGGCTCGTTCTCGCGTGCGGAACGGGTCCTGCTGACACGCGGAATAATGATTCTAGTACAGTACTATTCGAAGATTCCTTGTGGAGAATGTTTGACTTGATGATACCGTTCATGATATTTGACTTGTATCTACTTGTGGCTCTCTTCCGTTGAAGGCTTCGTTGCTCAGGTAGAAGACCCAGACAAGCTGAGTCCTTCCTTCATACACCATACTGTCTATACGCTGCTCACTCTGTTCGGTCCTTATACGACACCTCCATCGGGCGACATCTACGCACCTCTACCTCTGACGTAAGGCGAGCGAACTCACTCTGTACGCCAGTACTTGGTCTGAGAATCGCGCCTCACAGTGAAACCCGCGCGGCTAGATCAGTCAAGCGCGAGCGCGACAGAAAGCGTCATCTCATCGTTGCCGGCAGGCGATACGACTTTGAGACTTACCGTATTGGTCAACCATCGACTCAGCCCACATCATAGTCCTGGAGCGCAGCAATAGGCAGACGGCTGAATTCCGAAGAGCTCTGCGCCACACGTCAAAGGAGCCCTTGCTGTCTACTTCCGGTTAGGAATTTCTAAATCGAAGACCCTACCTGGCCGTTTCTGACGTATGACATCTTACTGCGCATGAGCCTATAAACCACCTGGTTGCAGTGGTTGCTGTGCCGCTGACAGCGTCGTATCCTGTCAGCATTGGTGCTGGAAGCTGCGTGAAGCAACATAGCTGCGCCGCCAAGAAATCCCCACAGAGCATCTCGAACTAGATCTAATGCAGGGACTTATACGCCACTTGATCGTGAGAAGGATTGCTGTAAGTCGGATGTTTTCGCCCCATGGCTGTGAGGCGTATTCAACTTACCAAAGTGCAAGGGTGGCTAAAGATAGTCCAACAATGGCAATGTCAAGGATGATCCGTCCTCAGCTCATTGCCTTCATGATAGGAAAATCTATGACAAGATCGTGTATAAAAGGTTGGCAACGGCCACGACTTGGCCATGATCTCTATCCAAAGCCAAGACATTCAACTACTCCATCCGGCCTCTCGCTCTTCCCCTTTTGCAACACCTACTTCAAGCAATAGTTCTGTCACAAGATATTGAGAAGTGAGACACTCATCTGCTTTTCACCATGAGATTCACTCTCATCGCTGCGGCTGCACTGTCCAGCCAGCTCGAGGCTTTAGTCCATGCTCATCCTGCAGGAGACTCGAGCCTTCTTGCTCCCCGTCAAGCATGCTCAAAGACTGAGGACTGCGGTTCTACACCGAATTGCGCAGGAGGCATGGTCAGCTTCGTCTGCGACGGAGGACAATGCGTTTGCAAATCACCTGACGCACCACCACCATCTGCAACTTGCCAGAACGATGGTCAGTGCAATGGTGCACAACTATGCGCCATCAATGAAGGCTACCAAGCCTTCTGCGACACCGGTGCCGGAACTTGCAGCTGCAGGATCCCACCGCCACCGGTCCCTTATCATACGCTCAAGCTCTCACAGACCCAAATCTCATTTGGTACGAGCGTGAACGGGGATGAAGGTCGTGCGATGAAGAAGGCCTTGGCAGATGCACTGTTTGCCCATTGTCCTGAGGACAAGACAGAATGCAGCAACGAACCCTTTGATCTTGGAAGGATCGACCTTATTCTGAACAAGGGCCGTGAGTACATGAACTTGCAAGGCACTATCGATCGATCGAAATAGTAAGTCCTGTTCAAACACTGAAGGAGACACATGGTGCTGACTCTTTTGCTTCCCCAGCTCGAACAAGGAGTCTCGTGACTTCATGATCTCGCTTCTGACTATTGGCGCAATTGACGCCACTCGAGGAGCATGTGAGAGAACTGGGTACCATGAGCCAGTGCAAGGCGGAATTGGATGCCCTGATCCGGATCACACAGGACTTACTTATAAGCGAGACCCCTTTGCTGTCCCTTACAAGGACCCCTCACCCGACTATCACATCGAGGATGAGGAAGATGCTTCACACCTTCGAGCACGTATCAGTGACGGCCAAGTTGACAAGCCCGAAAGATGGTGCAATTATGTCACGAACATGTGCGCAGGACCCAAGACTCTATGTAAGTTTCCCAATCTAGCATGCTCTCATGACTATCTTCGGAACCCATGCTCCTGTGTTTCTCACCCAAGCTGACTCTATTTCGACAGACACAATCAACGGCCGCTCTTCAGACCCTTATGAGGATGATCTGCAGATTAGATTCGAACTCGTATCACCACCAAACGGGATGAGTGATGTTGCCAAGTGGTTCTGCGAGGCTGGTTTGGGATTACTGAGCGATCTGGCACTGGGGAAGCTGCCGAGCTCTGCCGCCAACTTCCTGGGAGTTGCTGGAATCCCGGACGACCCCATTGACATCATCTGTGGCGAGAACACGGGACCCGAGCCTGAAGACTTTGACGTTTGATGAGAATGGTTGCTTTTATATTTGGTGGTTATTACTCTGGCGAAGAAGATCACATGGCGGTATACTGAATCCTCAATTGCACCGATTTTTAAATACAAGATTCCCAAAGCTCAATGATGCGTCTTAAACTCTATCTGATACCTTGAAATAACATGAAAAAATTCTCCGCTGTGCTGCCTTTTGTCAATGATTGTTCAAAGGTAGCCAAGCTCATACTGTCTGCTCATCCGGTAGATCAGATCGTATTGGTGTGCATGATGCAGAACGATGGAGCGTTTCAAATATTTGAGCTTTTTTCTCATTCTTGCAAGAAAAATACTGCTTCCTAACAAATGTCCTCACTTATAACTTGATGCTTCAAATATTCGTGGTCTTGTTGCTTCTAATACAACCCTAACCCTATTCACTCCGCGCCTACGCCATTCAAGCGCTGCTCTCAGCAGTCTCTCACCCCACGCTTCAGGCCTCTCACAACACACAGCAGACTTCATCAGCGACAACGACTTTTCTCGCGATTCCATATCAACACCCCTTCATCATCGATCCTGACACACCGGCCCATAATCATGTTCACCTATCGAGGGCGAGGTGGTCCGTCGCGGTCTACACCGGCCAACGTGACTTGTCAAAAGTGCTTGAAAAAAGATGAGTACACACTGACCAAACAGCCACAAGCCCTTCTGCTGACATCTTATCACGGCACTACTCATATGAGTGCAAAGCTTCAAGCCAAGAGCGGCCATACGTCTCCAGGCCGTCGCGATCTCAGCAGTTGAAGAATCCGAAGCTTGTTCCTGAGCTGACCAATGACAAGCCCGATCCGTTGGAAACGAAGTAAGTCGATGCGCCTTGGCTCTTTAGGCACAAGATATTAACAGCGGCGTAGACAAGGTGCAGCAGACGCTGAGCTTGCGAAGAAGGAAGCTGAGAGGGCAAGGAAGCGCGAACTTGAGCAGCGGGACGATAAGCTTGTGGACTCGGTCGCGAAGCGTCGACGATCAGTTTCATCGGATTCAGTATCTACCATCTCGACAAGATCATCAAGGTCTCCGCCGCCAGCCAAGCGGGTTTCAGCATCACCACCCCGGAGAGAGCGACGACAGTCCCCAGAGCCTCGCGGGCGGACCAGAAGCCGCAGCGACGTATCGCGAAGCTTGAGCAGAAGTGTCTCTCCGCCGAGAGGCCAGCGTCCTGGACCCAGCAGAACACAGGACGGTACGAGCCGTAGATCACGACGGGACCGATCCTACGGATCAAGCATGTCAAGGAGTCGATCGCCACCTCGAGGCGATTCCAGATCCCCGGGTCGTGATATTCGACGTCGCGAAGATCGAGGAGGACGTCCCGGGCCAGGTCGATCTGATGGTGGAAGAGGGCCCTCGGGACGTGGAGGACGACCAGCAGCGAGATCGCCGCCTCGCGAGCGAAGTCTCAGTCCTTTCAGTCGGCGACTAGCATTGACAAAGTCGATGAAATAGAGCGTTGCGCTGTGGGTATCAACGCTTGATATATTCTCTTAACAAAGACACCGTACCCAGTTGCCCTTTTATGTACCAACGCCGTAAGAACCGTATGATGAAATGCCAGCAATGCCGCTCCCTATGCCGCGAGCGCGGCCTCTTCTGCCCTCTCTCTTCTCTCGTCCTCTTCCTCCTCTCGTTCCCTCACCCTCAGACCCTCTACTAGCGCAATGCCATCGACACCAGCAGCATCGCCGTCTTTGTTTCCATTTGCGCCCTTGCCTGCTTTTGACGCCTCGTTTTGCGCTCCTGTGATCCGCTCCCGCACCAGCTTCGCAATAGCATTATCCGTCCGCACATTCAGAATCTCCATCTTCTTGTCCAGATCACGTTTCAGATCCCAGTTGGGTTTCTTGGGCTGTAGCTTGAACAGATCAATACCCTTTTCCTCTTCGTCCTCTTTCGCCGCCTGTTCTCTGATTTCCTCCTCTACTTCTGCGGCTTGCTCCTCCAGCGTTTGTTGACCAGCAGCCAGCGTCGGCGGTGCCTCGAAGCCGAGCTTGGGACC
>WNLN01000362.1:0-29055 GCA_021347865.1 Sarocladiaceae sp. CBMAI 1973
GTGTCCGTGACCACTGGATCTTGCGTCTAGGTCTTGACGGGACACACGGATCACGTTACCGCACTAGAGTGTGCACCGAACGGCAACATATTAGCAAGTGCTGACTGCGCGGGCAATATTTTCTTCTGGGATTTGACCAAAGGGACACGGATAAAACGCTCGCGCGGTCACGGTAAGGGTGGCATCTGGTCTCTGAGCTTCAGCGTTGAATCCAACGTGCTCGCTTCTGGTGGCCAAGACGGAACAGTCCGCCTCTGGGATGTTGAGCTCCCCGCTGATCCACAGAAGGCAGCCCAGCACATTGGCCTCGACGGTACTGCGACTGCGGGGGATGGTGCTGCTCCGGGCGCAAACGGCACCGAAGCAGGACGGGCCAATGCCACGGCTTCGGGCTCTACGGCAACGGGATCGGCCGCTGCTGGCGTCCACAAGAAGAAGGGAAAGGAGGTCATGATCACTCCCGACCAGATCAGTGCATTCCCAACGAAGAAGACCCCTGTGACCAAAGTCAAATTCACAAGGATGAATCTCGTCATTGTTGGAGGTTGCTATGATTCGGAAAGATAAGGGGTTCGTGAGGATTGGCGTTCAGGATTAGGCCACTCGTCAAGGCGTGTGCGACAAGGTTCAAACGGCGAATAATGATGATCTTGACACTCGAGACAATATACTATTGACTTCTTCGAGAACCTTTAAATTGCGCCGTGTAGACTGTATAATCCAGCGATACCAATTCCAGGAAGTGCTGTGCCAAATTTGACTACCCTGAACTGGGGTAAGAGCTCAAGCGCAGGTGCCACTTTCGACGTGGTTACGCGGATGAGTGACGTTGACCCGCCCCAGCTTCCAGCTCCAGCATCACCTGGTCCCGCTCAACACCACCAAGACTACTTGTCGCAATCATCGCTACTCAAACACCGCAGCTCAGCAGGCGTTGAACAGTAGCTATCATGGATGTGGAGGAGTCGCCGTGGGCTGACACAAATCAGCCCTCGGAGCAGTCTGATCAGCCAGCTCCAGCCTCGCAAACCGACGCCGCTCCATCGCAGCAGTCATCTACCTCCGCAGCTCCCTCAGCAACATCCCCTCGCACGAGAGGTCCCCGTCGCCTTGTCGCACAACCAACACGCCTCGAAGCTGTCGAAGATCCTCTCGGTCCTCTCGGCGCGGCACCAGATGACAATGCCGGCACCCCGCTTGATGCCCCGCCGGTGCCGCCGCAAAAGGAGCAGACGGTGATGCGCACGTCAATGCCTCAACACCAGCAAGCTCGGCGCCCGGCCGACCCGCACAGTCTCGATGATGATGACCTCGAGGGTCCTCGTGGTGGCAGACTTCCGCCGCCCGTGGACGCCGCAAGGCCGAGCAGCGTCCGGAGCGGCACACATCCGAGCATGAGTGTCGAACAAGCGGCTAAGCCGAGCTTCCAGATCTACGTGGGAGACCCAGTCAAGATTGGTGACCTTACGAGCTCGCATATTGTCTACTCCGTCCGAACAAAGGTAAGCACGATCGCGGGAGCCCTCCTAGTTTCCGAACCTACGTTGTTGACACACTGCGGTATTAGACCACATCCAAGGCTTACAAGCAGCCCGAGTTCGAGGTCAAGCGACGATACCGCGATTTCCTATGGCTTTACAACACTCTCCATGCCAACAACCCCGGCTATGTTATCCCGCCGCCTCCGGAAAAGCAGACGATGGGTCGATTCGATAGCAACTTCGTTGAAAGCAGGCGAGCTGCGCTTGAGAAGATGCTCAACAAGACTGCGTCGCATCCTACACTCCAGCACGACGGTGATCTGAAGCTCTTCCTTGAGAGTGAGACGTTCAATGTCGATATCAAGCACAAAGAGAGGCGAGACCCCTTGCCGACAGAGAGCAAAGGCGTGCTGGGAAGCCTCGGCATCAACGTTGGCAGCAGCAACAAGTTTGTAGAGCAGGACGACTGGTTCCATGACCGCAAGGTCTATCTGGACGCACTCGAGGTCCAGCTTAAGGGCTTACTCAAGGCTATGGACTCCATGGTCGGTCAGCGGAAGATGATGGCGGAAGCTGCTGGCGACTTTTCTGCCTCGCTCCACGCTCTCTCAACAGTAGAGCTCTCGCCATCTTTGTCCGGTCCACTGGATGCTCTTTCCGATCTACAGCTCACCATCCAGGATGTCTACGACAGGCAGGCTCAGCAGGACGTACTCACTTTCGGCATCATTATCGAGGAGTACATTCGTCTTATCAGCTCGGTTAAGCAAGCTTTCACGCAGCGCCAGAAGGGCTTCTATGCATGGCAGACTGCTGATAACGAGCTGCAAAAGAAGAAGACTACTCAGGACAAGCTTCTTCGACAGGGCAAGAGTCAACAGGACAGGCTCAACCAGATGAATGCTGAGGTTGGGGAGGCTGAACGGAAGGTTCATCAAGCTAGGCTACTTTTCGAAGATATGGGCCGCTCGATGCGTGCCGAGTTGGACCGCTTCGAGAGGGAGAAGGTCGAGGATTTCAAGAGTGGTGTTGAGACCTTCTTGGAGGGCGCTGTTGAGGCTCAGAAGGAGGTGAGTTTCCCGATAAAATTCACGAACATGTGTCCTATGATACTAATATTTCACCTCAGCTTATCGAGAAGTGGGAGACATTCCTCATGCAGCTGGATGCGGAAGACGACGAGTCAGCGTTCTACAAGCCTCCAGTGTACCAGTCTCAGCCCAAGCCGGCAGGTGATACGGCCATCGACCGGGCTAGGGCTACTATCCACGAAGACTCAGACTAGGGTGCTAGCTATGGTTATTTCGGGTCACCAAAGAAGGAGGCATGGCATGTAGTCATGGACAGGTATTCAGGTAGAAGAGTGACAGGTTGAAAGCGCACAGTGGGTTGTAAGCGAAACAAAGCGTGTTCCCATAGAAACTTTGTTAATGTGGCGTGAATACCTGCAATTGCATTGTTGTACATATTGAACAGTCCCGTGGCCTTTCCAGCTGTTCTTGAGTGCAAGCTGTGACAGACTGGGCTTCGAGGTAAAGGTCCTCGGTGATATAAATACAGTCCCAGTCATATAACCAGTACTCCTAATCGAGTCATATACTCGATACCTCTGTTTACCTCTTCTTCTTGCCTGCCGCTGCCTTCTTAAGCGGAACTGACTTCATAGAGTTGTCTGCCTCGGGAGCATACTCTGCCATCAGATCCGCGAAGCCACCATCATCAACCTCCTCTTGTTGTTGTCCATCCTCAGCAGCTCCCTCCTCAGCTTCCGCCGAAGCATCGAATCCGCGACCGAACCTGCTTCTGAAAGCCGCCAGCCTACCGGCCTCATCGAGCTCGACATTCCTGAGTGACTTCTCGGTCGGCTGCCACAGGATTGTGTTTCGTGTGTCCTTTGCAGCACGGTAGAGAGGGTGGGGAGAGGTTGTGCGGCATGTGTAGGTTGAGCCATCGGAGAGCTGGACTAGCTGGGTGAAGGTGTATGGGCGGCGAGGACGGGCAATGAAGGTTGCGTGTCGAAGTTGAGGGGTCGTGAGAAGGCGTGATGAGCTGTGGAGGGATGTGGTTGTCCTTGTCGGTTGGAGAGAGATGGGAAGGGTGGCTGTGAGTTTGGCCATGATGGGCGGAATGGTGAGCGCGATGCTCCCAAATGCTTTATAGATTGAGCAAGCCTCTGTTTCGACGGCGATCGCAGATCGCAAAGTCGCTAGATATTATGTAGGTAGTGGATTGGTTGTTAGTCGTCGTCGCCGTTGCGTGAAGTGAAGCTGCAAATTTGAGTGGTCGCGATGTTCTACCAGGTCCCCAGGGGCCGGGCGGAAAGACCCGCTTATCGATAACAAATCCCCCCGAGACCATTTCCCAACGTCAATTGTCTAGACCTCAAAGCCGAAGACACGCCAATCCACCAACCGAACACATTGTGTATAGTTTGCGCCGGCGTCGCCTTGGTCTGGGATCTCTGCGACTCGCTGACTGGTCTGTGGCCCACGGGATGACCTTGCAGCTGCCATGAGATCTTCCAGGGCAACGCGCCTCGCCGTGCGAGAGGCTCTGAGGGGAGGAGCACACTCACAAGGGCCGCTTTGCTATCTACCTCGAGATGCGCAGACCAGGGGATTCTGCCTGATGCCATTGATACGGGGGCTTCATTCGGGTCTGAGCAGCATCTTGGACCTGGAGCAGGCAATTCGCGGTCGCCCCAATGTCCGGACAGCATCGAGTACGAACAATGGCTCAAATATCATGGAACGTTCAGGTATGCTTCCACGCCTATGACTTTGCATTTCATGGCTAATGTTTGTGCAGGCCACAGAGCTCAGGGTTTCCGAACTTCCGCGCCACTCCGATCCGTCTCGAAACAGCCCGTAGCTTCACCGACAGTGCGACCAAATCCCCAGGAACCTCTACCCGAGCAGATGCGTTCTCTGATGCGCTCGGTCATACATCCGGTCGTCGTATGCACTTCATTACAAGGAGATGAGCCAAGAGCAATGACCATGTCATCTTTCACATCTTTGACGTTGACGCCAACACCACTCGTCACATTCAATGTACGAACACCGAGCCGAACTCTCGACGCGATAGCCTCAAGTGGGTACTTCAACATCCATATACTTGCCGGTGATGAGCGTGGGAAAGCCGTAGCAGATCATTTTACTCAGGGTAATACTGATGGCAAGGGTCTGTGGGGGTTGAAGTACGAGGCTGGTGATGGTGAGGATAGGGCACCACTGCTTCAAGATGAGGGTATCATGTACATTTTGAGATGTCGATTGTTTGAGGAAGGTGTAGAGGGGGGCCTGCCGCAGGTGCGGGATCATGTGATGGTCGTTGGCGAGGTTGTCGAAGTTGTGGATGGTGGAGCTGGAGAGGGTTTGGAATTTGGTTTGGCATATGCGGATCGGAAATACAGAGAGGTCGGAGAGGTAATACCCGGTAAATGATATACGGCTGTAAGATAGTGTGGATTAAAGCATAAAGTGTATGATCACCCACTGTGATGTCCAATTCACATTGATGGAGCTTCTGTGGCCAGGATAAGGCTGACGGTTGAGACAGCCCACCTGAGAAGGTCAGGTAACCCAGACGTTACATCCTGAGCGTATGGACGGGAACATTCAATGATTGACTCCTAAATTAAATAGTGTCCTCAGAACAGCCAGAGCCAACAGGGTACCCAGAAGCATACGCGATCGTAGGTCCCTTGGCCGATTTACTTGACCGCATCGACAGGCTCTGATGATGCTCTCGGGTGAGGCGAATCGCCTAGAAGCTGCCTGAGTCAATGGTCGCCTTCACAGTGGGGAAGCACAAATGCAGGGACCCGTCCGCCTCGCCTCTGGGGTGCACCAGCCACTACGAAACGACCAGTTTCCCCCGTCACCAGCCACACATCCCACCTCAATGCCTGCTCTGCCCGCCAATTTATTTTTTTCCGCTTCAGCCTCGTCCGTGGCGCACCCCGAATCTTTCAGAAGCCTCTGGAACCGCCTGGCCAATCAGAGAGCCCCATCGACCCAACGCCCGCTCCTAGTGCCGCCCAAGAGCCTAGAAGGTGCTGGCACAGCACTGCACATCGGTGTAAGGCAAGGGTCCTCACCGCAGCAGCTGGCCGACGGTTGCTGTGACAGAGTCGTAGAATCCGATGGAATCGCAGGCCCCAGGCACCACCACCACTTGCACCGCGAGGGGCCTTCACTTTTTTAAGCTGCCGCCTACTACTTCTTCCGCCTTTCTCCCTCTCCTCCTCTTTCTTACCATCTTTCTCTCACATCCCAATTCTCCCTCCCTTTCTCCCTCAAGTGATTCTAGAGCTTCTCAATCCATCAAGAGAGCTTTCCGCCTCCATCTACATTACCCCAAAGGTAAGATAGCTCCCACCACAACCACCCCGCAGTCATTGAGGCGTCGCGCCGTTGCCGGCCTCACCAGAGTACCCGTGCTCGTTTGCCCGACTTGAAGCTCAAGCTCAGCAAGCTCTGGCTGGTCAAGCAATCACAGACTTCGACAGGCATAGATTCCTTATAAACCTGCGCTAACTATCATTATAGACCACCTTTTGATACCCCCACCTCACAACCGTCATCATGGCTGAGACTTTCGAGTTCCAGGCTGAGATTTCTCAGTTGCTCTCTCTCATCATCAACACTGTCTACTCAAACAAGGAGATTTTCCTCAGAGAACTCATCTCCAACGCCTCTGATGCTCTCGACAAGGTCCGCTACAAGGCCCTGAGCGACCCCTCTCAGCTCGAGTCTGGCCAGGATCTCCGCATCGATATCATCCCCGACAAGGAGAACAAGACCCTTACCATCCGTGATACCGGTATTGGCATGACCAAGGCCGATCTCGTCAACAACCTCGGTACCATCGCTCGCTCTGGTACCAAGCAGTTCATGGAGGCCCTCACCGCTGGCGCTGATGTTTCTATGATCGGTCAGTTCGGTGTTGGTTTCTACTCTGCCTACCTCGTCGCCGACCAGGTCCGCGTCATCTCCAAGCACAACGATGACGACCAGTACGTCTGGGAGTCCAGCGCTGGTGGTACCTTCAACATCACCGCCGACACCGAGGGCGAGCAGCTCGGTCGTGGTACCGCTATCATCCTCCACCTCAAGGATGAGCAGATGGACTACCTGAACGAGAGCAAGATCAAGGAGGTCATCAAGAAGCACTCCGAGTTCATTGCCTACCCTATCTACCTTCACGTCCAGAAGGAGACCGAGAAGGAAGTCCCCGATGAGGACGCCGAGGTCGAGGAGGTCAAGGATGACGAGGAGGATGACAAGAAGCCCAAGATCGAAGAGGTCGATGACGATGAGGAGGAGAAGAAGCCCAAGACCAAGAAGGTCAAGGAGACCAGCATTGAGGAGGAGCAGCTCAACAAGCAGAAGCCCATCTGGACCCGCAACCCCAACGACATCAGTACCGAGGAGTACGCTTCATTCTACAAGTCCCTCTCCAACGACTGGGAGGATCACCTCGCTGTCAAGCACTTCTCTGTCGAGGGTCAGCTTGAGTTCCGCGCCATCCTCTACGTTCCCAAGCGCGCTCCCTTCGATCTCTTCGAGACCAAGAAGACCAAGAACAACATCAAGCTCTACGTCCGCCGTGTCTTCATCACTGATGATGCCACCGACCTCATTCCTGAGTGGCTCAGCTTCGTCAAGGGTGTTGTCGACTCTGAGGATCTTCCCCTCAACCTGTCTCGTGAGACTCTCCAGCAGAACAAGATCATGAAGGTCATCAAGAAGAACATCGTCAAGAAGTCTCTTGAGCTCTTCCAGGAGATCGCTGAGAACAAGGAGGAGTTTGACAAGTTCTACACTGCCTTCTCCAAGAACCTGAAGCTCGGTATCCACGAAGACTCCCAGAACCGCTCCATCCTTGCCAAGCTCCTCCGCTTCAACTCCACCAAGTCTGGCGATGAGCTCACCTCCCTCTCCGACTACGTCACCCGTATGCCCGAGCACCAGAACAACATGTACTACATCACTGGCGAGTCTATCAAGGCCGTCACCAAGTCTCCTTTCCTTGATGCCCTCAAGGAGAAGAACTTCGAGGTCCTGTTCCTCGTTGACCCCATTGATGAGTACGCCATGACTCAGCTCAAGGAGTTCGAGGGCAAGAAGCTCGTCGATATCACCAAGGACTTCGAGCTCGAGGAGACCGAGGATGAGAAGAAGGCCCGCGAGGCTGAGGAGAAGGAGTACGAGGAGCTTGCCAAGTCCCTCAAGAACGTTCTCGGCGAGAAGGTCGAGAAGGTTGTCGTCTCCCACAAGCTCGGCTCCTCTCCTTGCGCCATCCGCACTGGCCAGTTCGGTTGGTCTGCCAACATGGAGCGTATCATGAAGGCTCAGGCCCTCCGTGACACCTCCATGAGCAGCTACATGTCCTCCAAGAAGACCTTCGAGATCTCCCCCAAGTCCACCATCGTCCAGGAGCTCAAGAAGAAGGTCGAGGCTGACGGCGAAAACGACCGCACCGTCAAGTCCATCGTCCAGCTTCTCTTCGAGACCTCTCTCCTCGTCTCTGGTTTCACCATTGATGAGCCTGCTGGTTTCGCCGAGCGCATCCACAAGCTTGTCCAGCTTGGCCTGAACATCGAGGAGGACGATTCTGCGCCCACTGAGGCCGCCGCCACCGAGACTCCCGCTGTTGCCACTGGTGACAGCGCTATGGAGGAGGTCGACTAAGCTGCGCAAATACTGAATTATGAGGGACGGGATACCAGAGACGCAAAAGTTTCACGGAGTTGAACCGGCTTTCATTTTCTTCTAGAGCACGACATGGATTGGTTGTTTTTTACTATCACTGCGGATTTGCTTTCACGTTTTGCCATGTCACTTCTTTTTGACATTTCCTGATCTGCCGGCTCTAATCGAGCCTGCATGGTAACAGGTGTATCCTACATAGTTTCTGTTACGATGACGAGACAGATGAGTTAGATGCACAATGAAGACGGTTATTAACCATACTACTTTCCTTCCAAGCTGCTTAAGTGAGATGCCAAACGCTTACGCCGTGCCTTTGAATTTGTTGAAGCTCAGCATTTTGTAGAAGGGTTCAGGTAAAATAATATGAGTGAAGATTGATTTGTGTGGAAGAGCCGTCGTGTCTCAAGGGGGTATAATGTCTAAAGCAGAGCTCCTGCTACGGCAAGTCCAAATGAAAGTGATAAGTCTTTCCCACGACCCCAGTTCCCATCTACATCCTGCTCGCCTGCACTATCTCTTGAACCTCTTGAACTTCTTGACCACCTCAAAATGTCCTGGAAATCATCCTCTGCTTGAGTAAAACCTGCTGCCTGTCGTATGTTTGCGGCCCATTGCTACCAATGCCAGTTCCAGTTTCATTCAGACTAGTACATAGAGAGCGCAAATCTGAGAGACGAATACGTTAGTTGGGACTGTTTTGAAAGCAATGTCTAGATATGGGAAAAGCTTACCATGCTGAGGCCGATGATCATGGAGAACCAGAAGCATACGTTGTTCAGGGTCTGCCTGGACCGAACCCAGCGGGTGCGCTGCAGCATCACGATAGGAAGCTGGAGCATTTGGCAGATGAAACCGTAGCCTCTCAGCTTCTTGGTGATGCATGCCATGACGATCTCGTGGCCGATGGCGGAGATGAGGAAGGTGATGAGCGTGGCCTTGACCTTTCCAATATGAGGCCTCGAGGCGCTGTAGACATGCCTCCTCAAAAATGAGTATACGGGGATGTTCCATTCACGAGAGAACTCCATCCAATCGGTCGAGTTCCACCAGTCGGAGTAGAAATGCCTGTCACCGAAGCGGGTGATCTCTGCCATCGCACCAAGGACGTACTCGAAGATGACAAGGAAGACGAGAAGGAAGGTGAGCATGAAGGGGAAGAGCAGCCAGGAGATGGTCTCGGCGAGAACGAGCAGTGCGTCTGAGGTGGTGGGCGCGATGAGAAGACGGCGCTGAGCATCTGCGAGCACAGGCAGGATGAACTCCTCGGAGACGATAGTGAGGAGGAAGATGCAGCCAAAGACGGCCACGATCTTGGAAATGAGAGATGTCCAGTTGATCTTCTTGGTTCGTGGGTATTCGAGCTCGTAACAGAGAGTCGGGCAAAGCAGGTAATCCATGTAGTTGGACCATGTGAGGTTGGTGGGATAAGTGATGTTGCCCATGGGTGAAGTCAGCTCACCAGCGAGGTCCTCGCGCAGGTATTCGATCTCATCGCCGCTATGAGTATCGTTGTCACCGCCATTCTTGACCTCTTTCTTCTCACGAGCTTTGACCATGGAGGCATGACGGCTAGATCGGCGGCGCATCATGGCACCACGTCCACCAGGGCTCTTGGGGCTCTTTGGACCGGTAATGGCATCATCGACCATGTCTCCTGCGGGCTCGTCCGTCACAGCTTCATCTTGCTCACCAGCAGCGGGGTAGAGGTAGGCCGGAGAGCGGTCAACGGAGGGAGCAGGACTATCGAGGTGTCGCAAGCGCTTCTCTGTCTCGGACAGATGCCCGTTGTAGAACGCCCAAGAGTGCATCTTCATGAGCAAGACCATGGTGTGTAGCAACAAGAAGACTTGCGCAGTCCATGCCCACTCAAGCGCGAAGGGCACGACGATCCAGACGCTCAGCCAAGCCACCTGGTATAAGCTCTGAAGAGCCATGCCTCCGTTCTTCCACGTCCATGCACTGTCTGCTTTGGCGGCACGGGTCCATCGGTGCAAGGGCAAGCTTACAGCAGTACTTGCGACCATTAGGAAATCAGCAATGGCCAAATGCCACAGCTTCACAGCAAATAGATTCCAGATCTGGAAGCGGAAGGGATATCCCGTATCTTTCATGTTGCGCAACATAGCGGTGCTACCCATGATGGCGAGGCCAATCCAGAAGAGGTTGAAGAAGCCATGGAAGTCGCGATAGTCGCTTTCGGGGTCGAAGTGGGAGACGCGAGAGGCGAACTCGACTGTAGGGAAGATGCGACGTCGTTGATCGGCGCGAGCTTGCTTTCGAGCATCGGAGAGGTATTTAACGGATGGAGGAGCGTTGTCGGGAATGGGCGTGGACCGGCCACTGTTGAAGTCGCATTTAGCTGATGTCGAGGCATGGTGACTTGCTAGCTTAGGGCTGAACATACCTGTCCAGTGATCCGACTTCGGACATTGGAGTGAGAGCGTCGCCATCACCACCGTCGGCCGAGAGCTGTGAGACCTGAGAATGCACAGGTTTTCTCGGCCTGGGCCTCAGCACCCGATCCTCCTCTGCAGCATGGCCGTTGGGCAAGACCTGAGCTGATGACGAGCTCATAATCTGGATCGCACGATTATTACTTTATTCTTGTTCGTATGCTTTGTCGTTCAAGTTGAAAGGAAATCCAAATCCCAAAATTCGGCGGGAGATCGGCGGTCTCAATGCGTTCTCGGGGTCTCGGGAAGGATGATTATGCGTAAAAGGCCGTTGGCGAACTGGTGGTGGCGCTGAAACAAGAAACACGAACACAGATTCGACAAGGACAGACTTGGGTGGATGCGATCGGACGTGCAAACTGCTTCAGAACATGATGACACAATGAGATCAAAAAGGGGCGAGATCGTATTCGAAAGGCCGTCGGGTCAGGAGTTTGGGAAGACTGGACAATGGGGAGGCCAAGAGGGGAGGAGGAGGAGATGACAGCCTTGACTAATAATGTCCGTACGGCCAGGCCAGCGCAGAGCAACAGAACAGAGTAGAGCAAAAGAAAGTGACGAGGCGTGACAGGAGGCAGTGACGTAGCGCGCGTCAGGTCGCAGCCGCGGCGGTACTGGGAGTGGGGAGTCACTTGTTAGTGCGCTACACCAATGCCAGGCCCAAATCCTTAACAGAGAGGGTCTCTGCGGCGTAGGCTGACAGGGCCCGGCACTTACACAGGCAGACAGACGGAGAGTCTGGTCCAGTAATTACAATCGAATCTGTAGGCCTACGACTCAACACGCAGGCTTGGCACTCACCGACTTGGACCGGGGTTGGACACATTCGGATCTCGCACAAGGCTCGTCATCGGTAATGTTCAAGTGAAGGTCGCCAAATCGAGTATCATGAGCAATGCGGTGTGGGGTTTGGCCTGTTTGGTAGGTAGCCGTTGTTCCCAATGAAGCCAGTATGTCTTGATTAAGACAACGAGTCAGCTGTAGTGCTGACCTTTACCCTTACAAGATGCAGTCGCGTCTTCGCTCACAAGCTACGATATTTTGCGTCGTCTTCGTCAAGGGGTAGTGGCTGTGTCATGTATTGTTTAATCGAGTGGGACATGTCTAATTTGAGACATGGTCGAACCCTTAAACGAACGATAGCGAGAACGAGAGCGACTACGACAATACGAGACGTACATATCATAATTTGTCTGGATCATAAACTCTATAATGCTCTTCAGTCACCCGGGCACCCCCAGCATGACTCCTCTCCTTCCAGTAAGACCGACTCCCCGATGCCGACTATGCAATGTAAAACCCCAAGGCATATGCACCCACCACTCACCCCCGAGATGCTGCATATACGTCCTCCACCACTGCGCATCATTACTGCCCAGCACAAGCATACAACTACCCTGCCCTCCGCTAGTACCGTTTCCTCCCTCCTCGAGAATTTTTGTCGAGAACTTCTCCAGGTTCTCCTGTGCGATGATTCGTCTCTCCTCGCTGCGCAGGTTGAGAGTCTCGTCGGCTTGCATGCCTGGGTCCAGAACTGCATCTAGCTCACGCACGACGTGAAGGCTGGGCCGTAAAGCCTTGATAGGCCGTGGTTGGAAGAGCAGTCCGTGAAGATAATTAGAGCCTGTATTGCCCGGTGCTGCTCTCGTTCGCTTTTCTCTTGATGGGATGGACTCCTTCATAACACGTCTTTTCGCGAAGTCTTTGCCTCGGTAATAGTGCACCTCATCGATCAGGTTTGTAGCAAGCCACATGCCCACGAGCTTCTCGACACTCGTCGAAAGCTTGCTGTCGGCACGCCGCAAGTCGCTCGCGTACACAATGCGGGACGTCATGAGCTTGTACTCCAGCTCGAGCAAGTGTAGTTTCATCCGCATGACCGGCTCCGTGTCGCCCCCTATCACGGACGTCAAGAAGAATCCGTCACCGAGACGTGGTGTTGGCGGCTTCCATAGTCCCGATTTGAAGCTCTTCATGGACGTATTTGAGGTTGACGAGTCTTGGGACCTTACGGAAGGCGCTGGACTGGGATCTCTTCGTGGTATCGGCCCAGTGCCGATTCTCGGTGATCCACCGCCTGGTATAATAATAGTAGGTCTCTGCACCTCGCTCGCGTAGTTCACGCACAAGAAGAAGTCCTGATACACTTGTCCTGTCCGGCTCGTAGGCTTCTGCCGCACGGCTGCCCTCCCTCTGTGCGCAGCCCTATCAAAGTCCACGCAACGAACCAGCAGCTCGCTGTAGAACGTCTCGAGATATGTCGCCACCGTCTGCCAGTGCACATAGAACCACATGGCGGATACGCGACGCACTCCGTGTCGAAGTAGGATGTGAGCTAAATTTGTCGCTGGTCCGTCCCGGTTGTAGGCTGAGAGACAGGCGTTGAGAACTACATTTTCGACCTTGTACTCAGCGAGCACCTCTGCAACTACTTCTGCGTCGGCCAAGTTCGTTTGAGGGGACTGCAAGCCAGAAGAGGGACCGCTCTGACGGTGACCGGCAAACAGAAGCTTGGGTTGAGGGTTGCCACGACTAGACACTATCGTGTTAGTCGATCAAGTGCCACGTGCTTGACAGCATTCCAGCGAGGCAGCCTTACCTATCCTGTGTGATCCTCCCGTGTAAGTCAAAATGGACCAGATGAAACCTGATGCCTTGCGCGTCCCTTGCTTTTAAATGCACCCTCAACTCCTCCACACTGCCCGGCCTCACTACCTCGAGAAGAAGCCTGTTCTTTAGCTTCTTCTGCACGCTCATCAGGGGCCATTGCGCCAAGTCCGGCTCTGGATCCCTCTCTGCTCCTGTCCTGCTGAAGTCCCTTGCGACAACCAGCAAAATCCTGAATGTCTTGCTTGTATCTGCCTGTACTGTCGCCAGAGGCTGTGAAATGCGGTAAGGACGGTGTAGAGAGGTCGCAAAGTCGCTGATACGTGTCACCCGGAGACGCATATTCGGGAGACCTGGGATTTGGAGTGATTCCAACAGCTCCCAGGCTAGACAATGGACGTCGGGCTCGTTGTCGTGTGTTCGATCGTGCTTGGAGCCGTGGTTCTGTATTATGAAGATGTGGCATTCGGTCGATCCGGGGCTGAAGCAGCTAGTGTCGAGGTCGAGGCCATCGAGCAAGGCCATAGCATATGACTGAATATCATCCTCGACCCTGTTGAACTCGAACTCATCGGCCTCCGCCGTCAATCTGTGTGGACTCCATTTCGGCCGATCAGAGTCTCGGAGATAATTCTCGAAGATTGTGAGGTATTCGCCGCCAAGGAAAGGATCAACAATGGTCGCCGGGGACCCCTCGAGGTTGTTGATGCGGATGTCGACCTCCCATTGTCGACGTTGCGGACACTCTGGCTCGCCGTTCTGCTGGGCTGTTGTTGGTGCTGTCGAAGACGATCGAGACCTTATGTATACTTGGTCCATCGCCTAGTTCCCGTCGTCTGGCCTAACCTATCCATTGGGTCGTCGCTGTGTCGCGTGCCGTAGTCAAGGACCTGTATGAGTTGGAGCCATTAGCCAAGTAGTTCCCCAGACGTGGCAGTCAACCTGTGGAAAGACGAAACGTGGGGACTCACAGCTCTCCATGCAGTTCCGTGAATTTCCTGCTCTATATCTGCACCCTATAAAGACAGCATGACAAGGAAACGTGGCCAAAAGTCGAGCTCGAAACGACCAACAAAAGAAAAAGGAGTTTGAAATGCGCAGGGACCTCTCCGAGCCAAAGGTACTACGCGGGGAGAGCTCAAGCTTGCCATCAGCTACCGACCGCCACAGGGCTGGCTTTTCCCCGGTTCCAGGCCCGCCGCTAGGCCCCAATTGTGGGCGGCTGTGCCCCTAGGGACCTGCCTAGGCGGCGGTAGATGAGGCTCTGGAACAGCCACTGATCAGCCACTGTCTAGCCTTCAGTGGTCTGGCCACTTCTTTGTTTCGTGATGCGAGCCACCGTACCTGTCTACACTCAAAGTTGCCTTTTATGACAGGGTGTCGTTTACATTCTCGGCACGAGGGCTGGTAGTCGACGGGACGGGAAGCCTGCGGACCTTAAATCGGGTGGGAGGGGCGGCGCGCGGCAGTGTAGTGCCTTCCTATGTATGAGGTGTGGTCTGCTGGTCTGCTGAAGCATGTAGCTGTTCACGAGTATCAGCATTGTCGAGAAATGGTGCAGGAGGGAAGAGAATCCTTATATACTTCTGAAGACTGCACAATGCCGGCTCATCAAGAAACTGCACTTTGTGGCGCAGGCCTCATTCTTCTACATGCTGAGATGCCCAAGGGGCCAAAGTGCTCTTTAAGGTCTTTACCTCATCGAAATACCGTTGGCCACATTCCAGGCAACCTCTAAGACCACATACAAATCAGAAAGTCATTTCCACAAACAACACCCTACGGTTCTTCGTGGTCACGATTAGAGCTGTCAAGCCATAAACTCCATGCTCTTGGACCTTTTGGACAAGTCTGACTGCATCTGAACTGCTTGTTGTCATAAAAGCCCACGACCTGGCTTAAAAGGATTATTGCCTTGCGGCTCGCTGTTTCACACAATTCCCCTTGTGTCTTCAATGATCAGAGAACGGTCATTGTGGTCACTAGCCTAATCAACAGGGAAAGGACTGCGTTTGTGTATTGGTGGCAACATATGCTAGTAGGTGCTGTACGATGACGGCCTGCAAATAGCGCCATCACTCAAGTTCTCTTCATTTTCTCTGTCCATCTCAAAGCTTCATTCCCCCCATAATAGTGGTTTCGACAACTAACAAGTGAGATGACTCACAATTGGAAGTTGTACTGACATCTGAAAGGTGCAGCTGCACATTCGCCTCACAGCACAGTCAAGTATCATGGCATCACAAGGAAAAGGGCGCTATTCAGAAGCGCATAATCTTCTATTTCATCGCATCCAGCATCGGTCATACTTAGACCCGATATTGGAGCTCTGATGCATCTACAGCTAGAAAGCGAGTGTGGTATCCTGATCTCATAGTCCAATCATAAGCCCATATTCAAATAGGCACCGTAAAAGAAATCAACTAAACGCCAGGAATGACCTGCGGCCGAGCCGCCTCCTCTAGGTCGTCGCGGTGACCGAGGTACTGCTAGATATCAAAAAGTACAATAGTGTAATAAGAGGAAATACTCCGTAAAATGATGCAGATGCCCCGAGCTTGGTCAATATGGTAGAGAACCATCCCCACTTCGCAGCGAGGTCATCTGGTTTGTAATGTTGTTATGCCATGCTGCGGAACCGAGCCGTATGCTGGATGCTTTCGCAGAAAGGAAGAATGATGCGGCCAGTTGTAAAATAAAACAAACGATCAAAATCGTAAAACATGGGCGACCAGAACCCTCGTCAGAGGAAGAGTGCCGACGAGATCGTAGGAGGGAGGAAAGAGGCAGTAGAGAATTTGACGATGTCAGCGCCACTACCAGGCATCCAATACAGTATCAAGCGACGTAGGTCGAGGGATATTTGCTGTACTGCACGTCGTCGAGCTTGGTCGTCCTGATCTTGGGGAACTTGCTCATTGGTGGCGGCGCTCCGTAGGTCGAAGAATAACTGGACTCGCGAGCACCGAGAGGCGGGCGCTCCACGTAACGGGCACCGGAGCCGTAGGGGTCATATACATCAGAGTCGGGGTCCAGACGTCTGGTGTAGGAGCGAGAAAGCTTAGTTCTGGGTGCGCCACCTTCCTCGTTCAGAGAATAAGTGTAAGTGTGCGTCGCGCGCGGCTCTTCACGATAGCGTTCGGGAGACCGATGCTTTTTGCTGCTGCGGTGTTTGCGGTCACCCCTGGCATCACGCGCATCGCGTTCACGGGCTCGACGATCGCGTTCCCGCTCTTGCTCATAGACATCTTCTTCTTCAGACTCGATCTCGACTTGAGGCTCCATCTTCGAGCGAGTGCGACCCCGGGGAGAGGCACCTTCAGTGAAAGTCTGAGCTCGGGTCACACCGGGCACGGGGCGATTGAAGGTGGCTTCAGTTGGCATAGTGTTCGTGCGAGGCAGAGGATGCGGTGGCGAGCTCGAAAGACCGGCGGCAGGATTGACTGATGACGCGGACTTCTGCATGCCAGGAGTCCGGCTTTCCATCACAACGGGTTCTTCGTCAAGACGCTCGCGAGAGGGCTTGCTGTAAGACTTCTCCCGAGGTAGTTTTGGAGCATCTGCAGATCCACGGCGTCTCGAGGTGGCCGCTGAACGACGGGGCTCGTCTTCATCTGGCGAAGGATATGCAGATGCGGCGCCAGTGGGAGGAGGAGGGCTCGGTACATATGGTGTGCGACCGTGGTAAGTCTTCGCGCGACGAGGAGCACCGCCGGCTTTGACCCGGGCAGCATTGATGTAGCTCTGTGCATACTCTTCATGGAATCTCGCCTTGGCATCGACCTCGAAGTCGTTGTAGCCCAGGTCTCTCTCAGGCTCCATGGGAGGCTCGCGAGTCTCATATTTGCGGGAGCTCGAGGACTTCTTGTCCATCCTTGGCGGCGCAGGTGCGTCATCCTCTGGAGGAGTCATGTAGCGGCGCTTTTCCTCTGCTTGTCGCTTCTGTTCTTTCGCCAACTGCTTCTCCCGAAGCCTCTTCTGTTCGCGCTTGGCCTCCTTGATGTCCTTTGCCTCCTTGGCTTCTCTGTCGGCGGCTTTCTTGCGCCTCTCACGATCGCGCTCACGATCACGGTCCTTTTCACGCTCGCGTTCCCGCTCTGTTTCTCGCTTTGAGGGTCTCGTTTCCCGCTCGACGTAGCTGCTCTCGCGGCGAACTGGGGCGACACGAGGCTCGGCATCGAAAACTCGAGGGCCGCTGCGGCGCTCTTCATCGGAGTATGATCTACTCGAATAGTAGACCTTGGTGAAGGTTGGTGGCGCGGCAGTTGATGGACTTGATCGGTGTGCTGGACGAGGAGACGCGTAATGAACTTCGAATTCGGGTGCGGCGGTTCTCGATGACCGTGTTGCGGATGAGTTGGCCTTGTTCTGGGCTGCAGCCTGTTTGCGTAGTTCCGTGATCCTGACCTGGTTGTCGTATTTTTCGCGCTCGTTCTCGTCACTGAGCAACTCATAAGCCTGCTGAACCCGTTGGAACTCGTTTTGCTTCTCGGCCTTCAGTGCTGGGTCCTGCACTTTGTCGGGGTGACATTTCAGCACGCGCTTGCGGTGCGCTGAGCGGATTTCCGGTAATTGAGCATCTTTTGAAACTCCAAGAATCTCGTACGGATTCTCCGGTAATAGACTCGACATGGCGGGCGGTCGGGCGTCAACGCTCGGAAAGCGGCGACGGACTGTGAAGGTGCAGAAGCGTGGTTCGACGGCGAGGGAAAGGTGTCGCAGAACCAGTCTGGCCTTAGATCATTTAATTTCGTCGTGTGGAAGTTCCAAGATCAAGCCGAGAATAATGTCTTGAGTCAAGGTGGCTCAAGATAGAGTTGAAGACTAGGCGCAGTTCACGGTGGCGTTGCGGCTTTGTTAGCGGCTGGTTCCGGTTTGAAGGCGAAAACACAGGCGAGGGTGGAATGGCGGTAACGCGGATCGTCAGGAGCAAACGCCAGGATCAGGGTTCCGATGCGGACTGCTGAATGGTCGTAGGTCCTAGCTGAGGCTTGGAGAGGGTCCAGGCTGAGCTTCGACGTGGCGGGGGAGGAGACAAGATGGCGGAAATCGCTGTAGAAGCACAGAAGAATGAATAAGAGCGAAGGTTTGGAATGGCAGTGAAGTTAGAACAGCTTGTCTGTCTGGGAACGACCTGCGGAGCCTCAGAAGAGCGTCGATTATGAAGATGACTGACTGGCCCGTCGATGATGATGAGGTCACGGCGTCCCGGGGGTCCAAGAGGTAGGGCGCTGATTCGCTGTGGCGGGCTGCCCCTGTAGAAAAGGAGGGGGGTTGGTGGGTGTTGGTCCTTGTGTGAGTCGATTCACAGCGACCGTGCAAGTCGGACAAGTGATGTGTTGATGAGTCGCTGTGATGCTCTCGCCAAACTGAAGGACAGTGAGAAGAGAGAGAATGAGTGAGGATGATGCGAGACCTGATGAGGGAGGCAATGGGGCCTCAGGCAAGTTGGAGCGAGGAAGCGGGAGAGCGGAGGCGGGATGCAGGAGATGCTGCAGGACTGGCAGAGGTACCTGTGTAAGGACGAGTGAGAAGCGATTCAGCAAGGACAAATCCGCAGCGGTACGTACAATGGGATTGGCTCAGTACTGCAGCGGCCAGGTGTGGAGATGGCCGGAGGAAGCTGGGTCGAGTGGTTCTATGGCACCGATTGCTGTGACAGGATGGATGGTTGTGAGTCGTGTCGATGGGGCCCTAAGCTGGGTCGTCTGGAGCAGCTAGCAAGCGACGGCCGGCACGCCACTGCAGGCCAAGTTTGATGGTGTTGTGTAGTGGTCGCTTCTTGCACAGCAGGTCCGTGTGTTAACAGGCCTGAAGGAGGGTGCCAATTGAGGTATCAGGTGGTGCGTGTGCCTGCGTTCGATAGTGAGGAAGCGCGCGTTGCGTGCGGTGGTGTAGCACTGCCGAATAGTGACAAACTCTAGTCCGGAACGCGGCGCTAGTAGGGACAATGCACTGGCCACAGGGGTGATGGACTGAACTCGTGGGAGGTATTGAAGGGGCTGGACCCGCCAAATCTTGGTAGTGGTGGTGGCCGCCAGGCTACTCCCGTGGTCGGCGCAGGGGTGGCAGTCGCTGTTTGGTGGGTCGGGCACTCCAGGCAATGGCTTGAAGGTTCTAGAGTGGTGTGCCAACGTTGGTTCCTGGCGATGAGCGATTGCTGTCTGATGCACAGGTCGTGGAGCTGAGATCAGAGATCAGGTGTGCGATTTCCAGGCGTCTTTTGAGATGGATCGACTGGCGCAGATGAAAGCTCGTCCAGGGCGAGCTAGGTCAGTGATAAATGGCGGCTCCAAGCGTCCTAAAACAGCCGGGTCACAAATCGATTGACAAAGCGGTCGGAGGAAGCGAAACAGAAGGTTCCCTGCGCAAGCTGACTGGCACGCTGACATAGACTTGAAAACGTGCAAAGGTGTGGTGTGGATGATGCTGGCGCTCGGTGATAGGCGATGACAGACTGTCTAGCACTGTAGTCGGTAGCAAATGGAAGCAAGGTGAAGCTCTACGAAGCACGGCGCAACGCTCCTGACACTGGAGTGTCAGCGGCGATTTCCAGGTACGGGTGACTTCGTTCAGTGATCATTGGTTGCTCGACAGGTACAGCATTCGTGGTGGTGGCAACTGTAGCGAGGTGGGTACTTTCGGATTGCGCTCGCCTCCGCGAGAAGGTACTACTACCTCTACTCTGCTCCTGCAGCAGGAGATCGGATTATCGCCGACCGGTCTGTCCATCAGTCAGTCAGTACTGCAACCACACACTAATGGCACTCAATGCAAGCTCACGCAACCAGAATACCGCTGCTGATTCAGGATGTCCCGCTATATGCCGGAAATTTTCGGGCAATGCCGTACTTCAATTGAGGTCGAGGTGATGATGATGAGGTGAAATTCACTCCGTCAGAGCTAAGCTTAATAGCAAACTCAGCACCGAACGATGGCTGATTGAATTCCGAAAGTCCGGGGAACGAAGCAAGCTGAGCACAGGCGGCTGTGCTGTGTAGCGGCGTTGACCTGCGCGTGACTCGTACAAAGCGGACTGCTGATGAAGGGTTTCGGCGTACAGAGAAGTTCTGCCTGGCAAGAAAGGATAACAGGTAACCAAGTACGATATCAAAAAATAACGAATGATCTTCCAATTGCCTGTCCATCAGGTCTAGTAATACTCGACCTTCGACAAAACAATCGACACGCGATTGTCCAGGCGACGGGTGGGTTTCACGCAAGATCCTCGCGATAGCTGGGACCAGACCCTTCTTCGCCTACAATTGCTGGGCCAGCGCTGGGGCCCTGGTCTAAGTTGCTGCACGACGACTCCAAACCTCGATTGGCGGTGAGCTACATACGAGGTAGTCTCTGGGCGGCCAAGATTGGGAATTTCAGGTGGGTTCGAACCTTGTCTCCTGCTCGCGACCGTATCTCCAGGGTCGATCCTAATTGCAAGCTGATCAAATGATAGTTGCATTAAAGACATTGGCCTCTCGAAAGGTTGTGACGGTGGCCTTTCGCCGGCCGGAAAGGCCTTGAAAGGCGGCCAAACACGTACACGACCGGCTGTTGACGGAAGCTACAACTACAACAGTCGCATTGAAATTGGTCCTTGGGTCGTGACGGACCTGCGACGACATGCGAAGCTCGAGCTCTTCGTTTCAAAGGTACAGATTGCACAGGCTACTGTACATCTCCACCAAGAACTGGCATTCACAATCCATGACCTCGTCACCGCTTGTCTCGGACGGGTGCAAGCAGGAAACTTGGTCGCAGCAGACATGTGCATACCGAACTTCACGAGTGTTTTGTCGACTGGACGTCTCCACATCACTCTATGCATCCAAGCACCGCGTGCCTGCGTGTAGATCCAAGATCATGCTCACCATGGGCCGCAGGTGAGGCCGCCGGCGACTCGTCGTCCTGCTTCCAGGTAGTCTTGACAGCACATGGCCAGACCCGCGAGCCTAGCTATATGTGACAACACAGGCACACCATCAGCCAAGTGCGCCATTATCACTTGTTCGCTTCGCAAGAAGCGCTTGTGGTATTGGAGGTAAATATCCCCTTCCCATTCGATGGCCCCGCTGGACCTGCATCGGTCGCCAGTCCAGTTGCAGCTTCAACGACGAAAGATGCAGGCACTAACACCACACGATTCCGAACCCGCCTCACGCGTCCGCGGACAGCTCCTCCAGATATGCTGCCAAGCCCCGCCTTTCCAGAGTATCGCATGAGACGAGACGAAACTCCACGGCAGTCAGACATCAAGCCTGAGGAAGAAATTCGACGCAGCTCCGCCTCAGCTCTGGAATCGAAAGGCACGTGTCGCTCTACAGCACTCACCGTCATATCACGACTGCGGGGTCCAGAGTAGGTATGACCTTAAAATCGATCGGCGCCCTTCTCATCTGGGCCACCAATTGAGCTACCTATCCAACGACAGTACAGTCCACAAGCTACGTGTGACAAGCCCAAAGGGCAGGGCCGCGCCGCCCGCTGACCCCTTCGCTAGCGAGCTTCCCCCCCTCCATCACCCGTAATAGCCGCGGTGGCTTCCTGTGATGGTGGGGTTGGTAGGCAGATCCAGATAGTCCATCAAGTGATGTTGAGCCTGGCCACGAGGGATCTTCCCGCGAAACAACATTTGGGTTAGTGGGTGGTAATGCCCCATAAGAGGGCCTCGTGCAAGGCATTATGACCATTGATTTGCCTGTGCAACCATTGCACTTTCCACTCCTTAAGGCTCGGTCAATGGCAGAATAGGTCTTTCACAATCGTGTCTGCATGTGTCCACGGGCGTGCCTGAAAGTGCAGAATACCTGACCAACGGGCGGCTATACATTCGATGTGCTTCCTAGTGTCGGATTTCATGCTTTGCATTTCCCATTTGGTTTGGAAAGCAAGCCTGAGGCAAGTCATGTATGTCTCCAGCTCGTCATACCTACCGCCCTGCGTCAGCATCAGACACCATTTTCAGGCATCAACGTGGCTCCCTGGGCGAGGAATGCTTCCAGCCTCAAGGGAGCTGGTCCCTCTGCTCTGCAAAGCCGGAAAGTTCTGGATTGAAGGCCAGGCAGATGGGTCTCGGGAAGCTCAGACGTCAGCATATTGGACCGACCGCGCCACGCTGAAAGGCGGGGCGGCGAGGGCGTCGTGAAGCAACAAGCTGATGCATCTCTGAGGCGGGGTGTCTCTCCTGCTCCTCTCGTCTTAGACAAAAGAGGGACTTGAGTATACTGGGGGCAAGGGGCTGGGTACGCTGAATTTAGAAGCACCATCTGATCAGGAGAGGTCACGTTTCGGAGTAAATCGCTCAGGACGCTGCTAGTGTGGCTTATCACAATACACCGTATTTTCGTGAAGTCGTTGTTGTTGACACTGCCGGGGGGTACCCTTGCAAGATGAGGGGTGAAAGGCAACCTCCGTAGATCTGAATCGTGGAGAGCAATGACTTGCGAGGCACGCATCGAGCACGCATCGACATCAAAAGGTGCGATCAGAGATGTTGGGCAGTCATTACACCGGATTACAGGTGTTGGGCAGCTATGACAACATGCGAGGTTCTGTCAGGCGATTGTGGTGGGTTCAATCCAACGTACCAGCGCGGCCGGCTGTTGGATGACTTAGTTGTACAATGGAGCGCGAATCGCGGCTGTTGACTGCCGGGTATGGAGACCACAACACACATGGCCAGGAGGGTCATGAGAAGGCAAATCGCTATCGTAGAATATGTAGGGTATTTTGACCTTGTATGGCCTATAGTCGACATACGTACGGTAGCTAGCTAAGTTCTTATGCCTGGAAGCGTCTGATGAAGGGCATCGAAACCAGGCCTATAATGCAACTTATTCGTACCAGACTGGTAGGTCAACATCAACAACGATGGGCTTGTAGAATTGTTTGCCGCCCACGTGAGGATAACGGCTTTTCATGATGGCAGCGTTGACGATGCACGTTTCCCGACGCCCCATTCTACCAACCAAGGCCGCAACGTCACTACGTGCTGAAGATGGATCGCCTCCTTTTCCAATAGTGGTACTCAGACTGGAGTTGCTTTCGTCGTCAGACGAGAACCCGATTGGTGCGAGGCTCTCTACATCGGAAGAAGCTGGGTTTGAACCGTCATTGATCAAAGAAGGTTCTTTCCGACCTGTGAGATCCACCAGGCTGAGCTTGTTGTTACCTTCCCCAGGATCAGTCCATCTCGTCACGGCCTTTTCGGCGAAGGAGACGTTCCGCGACTCGAGATCCCACTCGACTCGCTCGGCCCCTCTACCATCGTGGATATGTCCACAGACGGCGAGCTTAGGCCTAACCCTCCAGAGTGCTTGACGTAAAGCCTCACATCCTCGTGCCCGTCGCTCATCCGTTTCATCTCGATGTGTCCACGGCGGAGTATGTGTGACAACAATGTCCGCCTTCAAGGGAATAGCCCTCCATAAGTCTGGTAGACCTGTCAAGACAGTTGGTGATTGGGGTGTCTCATAGGAGAATGCCCACATGCCTTGAGCAGGCGAGTAAGGTGAACCAAAGACCGTGAACTCGGTGTGAGGGCCATCCGGTGACTTCAGCCGGACTGTGGCAGATTCGTGGCAGAGATAGGTGATTGAGGCCGATTCTGCGAACAGAGCCTGGCACTCGAGTGATGACTGAGGTTTTTGGTATGGAAGTACAGCCCATGCTTAGTGTAGAACTGCTCATCCAACGTTATGTCATGATTGCCTAGCAATACCATTCCATCAGTCATCCCGAGCGGATTTGATAACATGTGAACGAGCTTACCGGCTATGACTATTTTGGCCTCAAAGGGTGCTTCTTCCAGCCATTTGACGGTTTTCGATAGCTGAGCAGCTCGTGTCAGTGCCAAGATCAACCTCATTTTGTGACGAACGCACCTCAGAGTGCGTGCCTTGATTTGACAAATCACCAGCATGGATCAAGACATCGCCTTTCGGAAGTTTGAACGTCGCATTGTGAGTATCGGAGATGCAGACAATTCTAGTCCGTCGGAGCTTTGATGGTGTCATGACTTCTGGAGAATGATCGAGATGATAATAGCATGGTTATTCGATATCAGGCAAAGAAGCATACCAAGCGAAGCAAGAGATATTAGGTATCGAGGTTCGGTTAAAATGTTCAGCGATGACTTAGGAAGAGTTTATGGCAGAGTCAAGTCAAAGGCCGAGCATTTGAGTCATCGAGGACGGAAGGCCGCAATGGCGTATCTTCAGGGTAGCAGTCGCGTCTCGAGAAGGCAAACGGAACAAGCAAATCGTTTCCCACAAAGTGAAATGCCATGATTATATTCTAGGCAAGTGCCTGAGAAGCACACACGATGATTGAAGCTCCAAACCTGCTGTGCATTCCTATTCGCCAAGTGCTGACCATGAGGCGACGTCCAAGATTTTAATTGAAAGCTGTGCGAGATGATACAGTCCGTCGATGGTGAGGACAGAAGCAAAGATAAGCTCGTCAGCTAGAGTCGAAGAACGACTCGGCAGGAAGGGCTAATTTCGGCACACCGAGCCGTCGGTCTCGATCGTTCTGCTTGTCAATGTTTATTGATCATTGGCAGAGTCCATGCTTACGGAGGACTGGACAGAAGAAGCAAGATCAATACTGAACGGAGCCACGACCGTCTGTGCGATTAATGCTGTCAACACCAGCTCCCGTCGATAGCCCCGGTGTGGCAGGGCTTGGGGGACGCTAGAGAGCTCCAGTAAGACATTGACTCCGGCGCCGAAACAAGATGTCTCCGCGAGCGAAGTGGGACGAACAGCGTCTGCAAGTCTAATCGTGATCGTTAGTGTTTCACTGGCAGTGAAGAAATCAAGAGATGAAAGCTACTGGCGAGGAATTGACGATGACTGGAGAAAGATGGCAAATGCAAACACTGAGAAGTGTCGGCCAATTATGACGCCCGCACTCATCCGCTGGGTGCGCTTGCAGGGGCAGGCTACAAGGGGTGACCCAGGGGTTTGGCCACTAACAGCCATGCCGTAATGACCCCCCACTGTCACTGTAGGCCTGCTTGACAGGCACGAGTGGCCCTCCAGGTTCAACTGCCAGCCTCCTCAACGCCGACCGAACCAACGATTCTCACATCAAATCTCCCGACATCCCGGCCTTTCTCCTTCCTTTTCTTCCGCCAACCGTGGGAAACGTCTACAATTTTCATTGTGGCCCTTGTTCTCATTCCCGAGGCTTGTCATCACTCATTCTGACCCTCGTTGACCTTTTTTCCCGTCTCATATTTGCGGCCGGTAAATGCCCTGTTGAAACATCTAAGCCTCGCGCTGCCGCTATAGCGCCTCAGCGGAGCCCTCCTCACGGCCTACGACTACGCGAACTCCTCACTACGCTACCACTTCCCTCCGAGAGATCGACCACCTTTTCGCCTTCCCTCACGGGTCACACCGACCCAATTGCCGAGCCTCGCCCAAATACTGTTGTATTGCACGCTTTTCGATCACGACTACGATCTTATCGACGCGCTTCCAAACCTCTTCGATCCTCGAAGCGCACCACGGAAGGAAATAGGGGTGGTGAGGGGGGACCCCAACCTCCGCCATCATCATCACTACTTCCTCCACCATGGCTGCCATTTCTTCCTCCCACGGTACTGCCACGACAACATTGACGCCTCCGACAAGTAGCCATGGCTCGAACAATGACGGATCATGGTCACATGCCAACGCTCACGGAGATGTAAGTTTGCATCGCTTGCTGCCGTCGTGACCTCATATCCACGGTGGAAGTGATCGTCTCGCTACTCTACGAGCGGGAATATGCCTGTCAATTGTTCTATACTGATTGTTCTCCAACAGTTCACTGGTCACAACAAGTCAATGCCCTCACAGCAATCGGATCGTGGATATAGGAGTCCGAACCTGGCCCAGAATGGCTTTGAACCACTAGGTCCTCCGGCAGACCGACCTACTCGAAAGATGCAATCCTCAGAGAGCTTCCACGGCGACCGCAAAGCGCACCAGAACGACGGAACTAACGGGAAACTTGCATACGGCTCCGATCTCGAAGGACAGTCTTATCACAAAAGCACCGAGGACCAGAAACGTGACGCCGCCCAGGCTGGCCTGGTGCCGGGCGACGATGACAAGTGGATTCACAGGGACAAGCTGGCTCGGATAGAGAGTGAAGAACTCCAAGCAGCGGGATTCTTCGTTCCCCGCTCACGGGCTCCCAGCAAGCAGCGTCGCGAACGCAGCCAGGTATCGTACCGGAGGGGCACCGATGCTTCAGAATCTGGAAATACTCGATCCCGGAAGAACTCCACAGCCGTGGAGCAGAAGCCCTCTACGGATGCCAACGCGCCAGTCTGGGACCTGAGGACGCCCGAGGAGATAGCCGAGGAGGAGGCGAATGCGTATTTCACATCTACTACACAAAAGGGTGGTTCGCGGATCCCCGTGGCGAAGTCGAGTCTGGCTCCTATATCGAATGATTATCTTGAGCGAGCTCAGCCAGTGGTTCGCAAGCAGACGGATAGCTCTGATGGCGAAACTTTGTCCTACAGCAAGACAAGGTCGAGGAGTGCTAGCGCCAGCGGCAGGGACGCGCTCAACATCGGCGGTGCACCCAAACGATCTGCGACAGACTTATCGCCAAAGAAGGCCACGACGGGTCCGCGCAAGGCTTCCACACAGTCAAAACCCCCGACTACTGCTTCAACGCAACCGGGCCGACCAAAGACTCGCTCTGGCAGCGGCGGTACGAGACCGTCAACTCGATCTGGCGAGAAGGCACCCGAAGGTGATCCGCCGTGGCTTGTGGATGCATACAAGCCAGATCCACGGTTACCCCCTGACCAGCAATTACTGCCAACTGTGGCGCGGCGCCTGAAGCAGGAGCAGTGGGAGAAGGAAGGCAAAGCTGGCGATGTATTCGACAAGGAGTTCCGACCATTGAACGACAATGTGTTCCTGCGGCCACCAGAAGCCGAGGGTGCGCCCACCGACGAGGAGGGCCGATCTCAGGAACAGATGGCTGACGAGTGGCCGTTGAAGCCAGAGGCCGCGGCTAAGAGCCCGACTCTGCGCCAAGGATCATACTCTACTATGCCTAAGATCGCCGACAAACCTCCAGGCAGCCCCATTCCCAGCCCACGAACCCCCGTCGCACCACACCCTCCAATGCAACAGCAACCACAATCCACTCAAATGGAGTCTTTCCAGCAGGTCACCGAGGAACAGCCCGAGCCAAAGAAGGGTGGTTGCGGATGCTGCGTGGTGATGTGAACGCAATTGGTGTTTCAGTGCTTCGCATCTCTTCAAAAATGCATCCGATCAGCAACGTCTCCGACATTTCTCCATGGCCGATTCTAACGATGTTATGACCTCTTCCTTTACTACCATTCTTTCCACACCAACACCAGACTCAATGTTCCCAAGCAAAGAACACATACATCTCGCTTCCATTTTTCCTTTTGTCATTTTCACACCGGAGCAAGCGAGCTTCTTCCTTTTCGTCATTCAGGGCGAGTCAGATTGGCCCTCAACAATCAGACGGCCGGGAAACTCTCATAGCTTTCAGAAACTGAGAGCAAATTGACTGCGCAAAATTTGGCGTCAACTTACTTTGTAACTAGCTGCTTGATTTCTTTGCACATCATTATCACTTATCGTGCTTTAATGCGTTGTTGTCAAGGATCAACGGGCAGGAAATTTCGACTGACACTGGGCCGAACAGTGAGTGTTCGGGTCAAGCAGTGCCAGCCTAGACCTCTGACGGTCGGGCAGGGGACGAGCGGCAGCGAAACAAGGAGATTGTGTTCTCTAGTAGCGGGAGGAAGCATTGTGCTGTACTGATACCCACGCAGATGGCGCCACGGGAGGGAGATTTTCTGGTGCCTGGCGATATGCTGGCTTTTGTTCGTTCCTTCACATTTGTCTTTACAGCCTTCGCGAGGGTAGCTTGAGAATGAGAGCACCCCTAGCTTGATCACGGTCCTATTTCTGTGACCACCCTGCTCTGGAATGGTACCGGCACGGGGCTTTCCATGTGATACTCTTGACACGCCATCTTGGCAAGTACCTGTCGATCTGGCTCTGAAGTTAGAAGCATCTGGGCTTACGGCCTCAAGCTCTCATTCCTCCTTGGCAATAACGTTCCTGGCGCCGTGCTTCCCGAGATTCTCAGCGGAGTAATAGTGATGTAATGGTTTTCCGGAGGTTAGCTACCGGTAGCTAAGGTAGCTCGACGCGCCAGCCAGGCCCTCAGCTCCGGTGTTCGGCAGGCAGAGCAAGTAATTGTCAAGTAATCTGCATCATAGGGCGAAAGCTAATTGGTCCTGTTTCCCATATTTGTTATTCTGTTTTTAGATCATAGGTCTCCGTTCTATGTGTAAAGTTTTCTGTGGCAGTGGTATTCCCGGATTTTGGCGGGAGAGCGCGTCATTGGTGGTGCCGCCGGATCCGGAAGCTTATACTAAGGAATTGAGGCTTTCGGGATGCGGCACGAGGGGAGGATATATGTAGGAGAGAATGGCCAATTGAGGTTGTACTTATGAAAGTTGCGCTGTTCAAGAGACGATTGAAACACCGTGATTTGACTTTCGAAGAATTGTCCGAAGATATTTGTGTATCGAAGCTGCGAAGATGGTTCACCAACACGGAGATCATCATGAAATCCCCAAGGACCTCCGGGTTCACAAGTCAGTCAACACCATCACCACATCTCACGATTCCTCAATTGAGCACGAACTGACATCAATCTCACAGACCCGGCGCCTGGCTCCCCGCCGACCACCGCGTCCACCACAAATTCCTCCAACGCGCCGCCTCCCACGCC